>CATIWF010159942.1:0-21681 GCA_949630135.1 Balakata baccata
CGGCTAAGATAATAATAATAATAATAATAATAATAATAATAATAATAATAATAATAATAATAATAATAATAATAATAATAATAATAATAGAAAATGATTTGCATGAAAATTAAACTTTATATTTGGTTTTAGTTTCTGTAAATAAATAGAAAATTCTTACTTAAGTTTGTCATTATAAATTCAATAAATAATTTATTATCGTTATTTTTTATTAAGTTCTATATTTGTGAAGTAAAAGTTAATTTTTTATTTTATTACCGAAAATTTTATAATTAATTTCATAATTATAAGATAAAAATAAGTTTTTTGTTATTTGATGATATATTGTTGGCTCCATAGGAGTCGTATTTCCGCACTCTGCACGAGGGAAACAAATTTAATTTTTTGAGTCATTTTTTTTATTTGCAATTAAAGCATTAATGATTGGGAAAAAAAGAAAAGAAAATTAAAATAGTTTGATGATATAAATAAATTGTTTTTGTTTAAACCAAAAAATAAACTTCATTAAAAAAGACTGTCAGTACGAAGCAAAGACGAGAGGTCCTTGTGAAGACCATCCCAATACATAGCATCAGAAAATTGAACTGAAATTCTTGCTAACTTGTGAGCTAACACATTGGCATCCCTCCTCACAAACGAGACAGACCAAAGATTAAGGCAACCATGGATAATAGAATGAAACTCATCAGTTCCTGTTGCTTGATACTGAACCGCATTGACCGCCTGCAAAGAATCCATTTCAAAAATAACAGTTGGCAGCTGTAACTCTGAGATCCATTCCAAAGCCAAACGTAACCCAATCTCCCTTGGATGCTAGAAACCAGTCATACTTCTAGTTCAGCATTTCACAACTTCACCTCTTGAATTGCGAATAACCCTATCAAATGTCTTAAAATTAAAAATAGTAATATATAATCTTTTATTAGAATTCAACTAGTAATTTAATTTCATTGCTAAAAATCTTAAAATTTTATATAAAAAAAGATATCATAGAAAACCACATTAGCATTTTTTTTACTCGACTTTATATTAATAATATGTAATCATATTTATACATTAAATAAAATTAGAGGAAGAAACTTAATATGATATATATGCAAAAAAAAAAAAAAATTAGAATCGTGTAATTGATATGGTATATACATAATTAACTTGTGATCACATCAAAATCAAATGGTTAATTAAGGTACAGACAACTTTGCATTTAACTAACATATGTTCCTGTGCAGTCATATATATGATTTTTATTATTATCTTTGCCATAGCTAGGGAGTCAGATTGGTTATTTTGGACACATCTTATAGTTTACATTTTCCAGAAATTGAAATTGGGTCCAATAAATAAACAAATGAAACTTCTATTTTATCTTATTATCTATTTTTTTACTAAGTCAGATTTGTTGGCTTCTTAAGGCTATAAATTTAAGAATTTTAAAAAAAAAAAAAGATTAATCTGTTCAATTTTTGAAGTGAGAGTACACATTTTTAAAAGAATCTGACAGACATGCTTCATAGATTTAAGAAATTATTGAGTTGAATTAATTATATTCCTTAACAAAAAAATTAACAGATATGCCCTATTAGGCTATTACAATATTGATCTAGCACACATAGTTCCATGGTGTTGAAATTTTTTCTTGAAAATTAAGTCTGCAGGTTATAAACACAAGACTAGATCAGATGCCCATATGTCTCTATAATTTTTTTTAGCTGAAGAACATGTCTTTTATATATATAAATACTGTTTTTATTGTTAAATAATGCCAAGATTCCCCATTATAGACATACATATTTATAAATTTATCTCTGGTGAAATTAAAGATTAATAAATTTCAATTACAGAACAGCAAATTCAATAAAAGATTTGAAAATCAGATGACAGAATAGGGCAACAAGTAGTTGATCATGCAGGTTCGAATTTGCTGCAGCAGATTCAGTTCTCAAGAAAATCATGCACATCTTCAACTCTAATTGCAAAAGAAGACAAATTAGAAATCAGTTCAAAAATTGGATGAAGTTCAAAGGAAGCTTGTAAAATTCGAAACCTTAGATTCTAAGGAAACTGAAACTTTCTCTCTTGTTTTCTTGCGGTAATTTACTCTTTTTTTTTTAATACTGGAAAAATGATAACTTTTGAATTTTATCTTTCTTATATCTTACTTAAATCCTTTAAGATATTACTATAAGAATATTCGTTTAGCAATAAATGGAAAATCTGAAAATGGGATTTAATGTTTTAGGTTTGAAACTTGAAATTTCAATTTGCATTTGAAATTTAAATAGAAACTATGGTGAGTTCAGTTCAGTGTTATTGTACTCCAACAATTATTTTAGCAGCTTTTTAGCAATTTTTGTCTGCAAAAAGGAAAAAGAAAAAGGGAACAACATTTACAAGTGAGTAGTCCCAAGAAAATCAATAACGTTACTTAAATTCAAGAAAAGAAAGAAAGACAATGTGGTGACCAGAAACAATGTTTCTTGATGTGAGACTGCTAGCCGATGCGTCCATCATCGGTGGGGACTAATTAGCACTAGTGCCTTGATCAGTTGGCCTCAAAATCCACAGAAAACGTCTGTTAGCTAAGGCATGCATGTTATAGAAATGTGACAAATTTTCAGAATACTAACGGTGATGATTGATAATGATATCTACCAGATAACAAAAAAATTGATTATGTATGTAATATATAGAATAAAAATTTATATTATTTTTTAAAATTTGCCCTGTAAAAAGATATTAAAAGTTTTATTTTTGAATTTCTTTATTTAGATTTCTACCTCTTCACGCTCTTTGATTTAGGAGTTCTAGCTCCGCCACTCACATCATATTAAACTAACCGTACTTAGATGAAAAATTATCACTAAAAGGATTTTAATTAGTCTTGAGAATACTAGAATTCATAATTTTTATTGTTAAGATGCATAAACATTATTAATTATTAGAAATGATGATGAAGAAAATTAATTATCCAAAATGGGTGAGTGTGTAGTGGTGGGAAAATGGGAGGGGTTAGAAAGGCAGATGTAGGTAGCAGTTTTTGATACAGAGAAGGTGTAGAATCCTACAAATAGGACCATATAAAGTGAAGTTTCCAAAGAGGTTTGGACAAATGAATCAATGCCAATCATAACCAGCAAAAGGCATCTCTACCACTATCTTTCCTCCATTTCTGTCCCCACTTACCCACCTTTCTATAATCTAATGGTCCCAATCACAAAACCCAGTTTGATTATCAACTTAATTAGCTAAGGTAGCTAGCTAGTTTGTTAATTAATTAATTAGTTATTTGCATTAATTGTTAAAGTCTATTGCTTTATATATTTAATATTCACTGATATGCTATTAAACCTAAATCAAGTGGCATGACTCTAGCCTTGATTATCTCCATTTTGCACAACGTCTTTCACAATATATAATCCTTCTTTATTGTCTTTCATCTTAAGATGGGAGTCAAAATTTTAGGGCCTTTCCTTTGTTTAGATAAATAATTCCCACATCAGCAAAATACTAAAGATATTTTGGACGGAATGTAAGAACTTCAATATGGAGAGGCTAGCTTTTAAATCTCACATCATAAATAAACGAAGAAAAATGAGAAGTTTATAAGTCTATGCACTAACTATTAATGATAATTTGATTAATTATTTTAGATCACGTGATTTGGTCATTTACAAATTGTTATAAAACATATAGACTACTACAGAATTATAGGATAATAAATTAAAGAATATTTCTTACCAGCTAATCACAATTATTTTGTGTGGTTCATATGCTATGTATAATTGGCCTTAATCCCTTTTAGGCTACTCTCAACTTGCATGGTTAATAAATTTCATAATCTATATGGGATTTTTCATTAGAGCTTTAATTGCGCATGCAAGGTTTTAAATTGGAATCCCCCTCTCTAATTGTATAAAAAAATGTACAATTTGGGTAGGAACTGAGTGTTGTTACAAAAGGGCATGCATGTGCAATGTGCATGGAAATGAAATGATATCAATTAGCAGTCTTCTTTTAGTTGAATTTTGAGATAAAAGTTATTTTCTTTTTTTTCCCTGTGAAGCCTGAAGGGCTGGGATTGAAATCCAAGCTATTACAAATGCTTTATCTTTAATCACTTCTCATTCAGTGACACAAAAAAAAAAAAAAAAGAAGGAAATGTCAATCCCTTTTCTAGTTTTTCATTTTCTTTCTGCGCTCTGCACCTTTGTCGGAGCGTTAGAAGCTTGAGGTCCAAAATTGTCGCATTGTGTTTTAGCCCAAAAGCCTAAGAAGCTTTCCAACAACATTCCATTATTGAAACGATGTCGTTTACCTTGGCTCCGTATTCGTTGCTAAAGTCAAAAGACTCAAAACAGCCAACAATGAATAAGATGTACCCCTAATCGGCCAATTCGCATATCTCGAAGAAAGTCTAATCTTGGAACATAAAAATCTTAGAAAAAAAAAATCCCAAAGCCAGCTGCTCCTAACCAAAAACCCCAACAGAAAATTTAAATAAAAAAAGCACAACCCCTAATCAGCCTCTGAATTTGTTAAAATTCGTCATATTATCTTTTGTGTTGGTTTTTTTCTCAGATAACCCGTTAAAATTTATTTTTAGACTATATAACCACCTCTAAAGTAAAAAAAAAAAAATGCAAATTGCCTCATAAAAAAAATTCCAGACTTTCCTGTAAAAATAATGTAGCAAATATATATATATATATATATATATATATATAATGGATCATCCTATGTAGTCTTAAGTAATTAATCGTCCATAGAGGATTTGAAGATTATTACATTTGATTCGAGTCTTGTATTCTTCGTTCCTTTTTACCGGTTGTTACAAATCATAGTAATCCTTACTTGGATTATCTCTAACAAAAGTTCACGCGAAGAAGAAGATAGAAAACGTTTTGAGGCAATAGGTAAATAACAATTTTCATGCTAGCAAGGAGAAATATCAATGAAATGGAAGAAGAATTAATTTTAAATAATTCAAAGGATGCAGCCGTAGAAATAGATCTCTAATAAGTCTATTTATAGCCCCTATTTAATAGGTTTCAAAGTCAAGTTTATACATTCTTAATTAGATTAGAACTCTATAACCAACTATATTTGCATTCATGAAACATGTTTTGCACTCGCAAAAAGGCTTTTATGGAGCGGTTCTCGCTCAGAAACAATATTTTCCGATTGGAAACTAGTGCACTTCTAGTCCAGTAAGTTTTTCCGAGTGTGACCAAGACATTCGTGCTAGTGAAACAATTCACTCTTGCGAAAACAACATTTCGCTCTTGCAAAACAAATCCCTCTCACGAAAGAACCATTTACGCTTGTGATTTTGCCTGGACCTGGTTTTTCTCCATCGATTTTGGATCTGATTCAAAAATCTATTTTACTTCTTTTTTACATCTTCAATAAGTGTGACCTATTAGATTTCTAGTTATGTTGGCCACTTTAATCAACACTTGATCTCGAGTAGATTATGAGCGATGTAACATATTATGACCCCCAATTGACTAGAAAGTTAGTTGTCTGACTATAAACTTTTTCATAGATAAATATCTGTTCAATTCATCCCTAGTTTCACCTTACTATACCCTACTAGGTTCAAAGCATGGACTATGTGTCAGCTTTTACTAGACTGACCACGTTACATTCGATCAAAGTGATATTAGATCTTGTTCTTGAGACTTATTACTCTTACAGATATGTCATTGAAGCAGTCTAAGTGATTTTCAAGTAATGATTTCGACAAAAGGCCATGACTATATACTCTTCTATCAGGAGTGATGAATAATTTGTTGGCTACTCAATTACTTTCGAATACCTAAAGTTATATCCAATCACCACCCTATAAGCGACATCTTCTAAAACAATAAGGAATTGAGCCAAAGTACATAATCAATATCCAAGATAACATTAAGCACCTCAAATGTAAGGATATTTGTATTACTATAACGAGACTATCACTAACATATAATAGAGGATTCATGTGATAATTTCATAGTAGATTATCCAATATACTTGACTATTTTAGTAAATATCCACATATTAACTCTAAACATATTATGTTTACAGATAATGAAATTTACTGTTTGATCCAATCGAAGAGTATAATACGTACTAGTCTGTCCAGATTAAGAATGTTTTGTCTTATTGATTCTATGACTGGGCATAATTTAGATACAAACATAATCGCACATTATAGAAATCTTAATATCATAATTTTTTTCATGCTATATTTATATTATGGACTTCATAATTCGATTTAAGATCTAATTCATTCATGAATGAAATGAACATCAAATAAATGAAAAATATCTTTTATTTATTCATAATGTAAGTATACAGCAAGTGTTAAAAGGTGATTGCTTTAAAGCATCTCTCTAATAAGTTGGTGGAAGATTAATGTTGATGTTGCTCTATTTCAGGATATTAATAGGTCTGGTTTTAGTAGCGTGCTCCATAATCATCACGGTGACCTGATTTCAACTAGAGCATGATGATTTCAAGACTGTTTGCATCAGTTTACAGTTGAAGCTTTATCTCATCGAGAAGCAAAAGTATGAATCATGGTATTGTGGAAACTGATTGCAACTAGTCTAAGTGATTAATAGTGTGAATCCTCTTTTTTCTTCTGTTGGTTTGATTATTGAGGATTGTAAATGGCTTTTGAAAAGCTTAGATAATGTAAGTTTTGCATTTGCAAAATTGAGAAAACTAGAAAGTTTCAATTTGGATAGCGAGGGAGGAATAGAATGATTTTATAACAAAGTAAGAAATAGTGGAGCTTAAATTGAAAAGACCAAAAATTAATTTATAATTATGAATTTTATATAAAAAAAATTTGAATTATAAGGTATTCCCGTGCCTCAATCAAAGTGTGTATACACCCAAAATGCTACGTCAGCTTATATTGGTTCTATGTTATGTTTTTCTTAATTTTGGAATATAAATTGGTCAAAAAACAAGTTTTAAATGGCAATATAAGCCAAAAACATATTTAGAGAGTAATTTGAGAAATTTTGACAAATTCAAGGGACTGGTTAGACGTTCTGTCAATAAAAAATTACCCAAATATATATTTTTTTTTTTAAAAAAAGGAGTACTGTTCGTGAATCGTAATTTCCTACAGATGCGCACTTCTATTTCCCGAGTCTTCGTTAACCCAGTCATTGTTTTTAGGTCCATCTTCTTTAATTTTAGGTTTTCATTTTTCATTAACCAGACCCACCACACCATGTCATATAATCACTCTTTTACTACTTTTAGCCCCAAAATTCTTGTTCTTTCTCTCTAAATAACTCTCAAAATCAAATACCCAATTTTCCATTTTTACTAAAATTTTATATTTTTTCGCCCTTCAATTCTGTTTTTGGCCACGGTACAGAGTTGCGTTGCCCATACCTTTCCCCCTTTGCCTACAAAAACACATATTATCATTCTACTAGGAAAAATAAAAATCTCACTCGCCTACTTATCCAGCCAAGCCAACCCCCTCACCCTAAGGCCATAGCCAAAATCATAAAAAACAATGGGTAAAGTTGATCTTCCCCATTCTTTAGAGGTACATTACCAATTACTTCTTCATGCCTCTCTAGGCATGTCACCATGTATGTCACATATTATTTGTTTTGGCTTTTTTCTTTTTTTTTTTTTCCCTTTCTGCAGTCAATTTTATGACCTAACTAGTTTGTGGCTGCTGCCTTAACCAAAAAAAAAAAAGTACAGAAAAATCATAATATCTTTATAAAAAGACGATCTTTCAATCGAGAATTTAAGTACCCATGTTTGAATCAGCTTTAAAATTTGACTTTTTGTTTTATTTTTTGGGTTATTCATAACATATCCATTGCATGCTTAGATAAATCCTCCTTTTAAGTTTTGGGTTTGGATCGGACCCGCTGCCTTCTGGGCTAGTCATATTTCACATGCTGATCGTATATCTGGTCATGGGTTTTAAAAAGTGCAGGGATTAATGGTGAATTGATAATAATGTGGCTTTCTAAGGCAATTTTGTTACTGGGTCTAGTTTATTAGGGTTTTAGCTGATATTTTCACTGCAAAATTTAGGAACTTTTCAGGTGGGTTTATAGGGATCTGTGTCTTTTATTTCAATTATCAGTTAATTTGTTTGAGATGTTTCTGTTGACTTGTACTGCAATTTTTTTTTTTTGCCTCGTCATGGTGCTACAGTGGCTTGAGCTCTATTGTCCAATTACATGATTTTGATTCTTAATAGAAAGTTATAAACTTCACTTTCGTTTGTCTGTTGAGAATTGCCAAGCAATACGCAATTTGTTTTTAATTATTTTTTCTTACCCTATAATTTTATAGAAGTAATGCTTATTATTATTTCCGTTTAATTAATCTTAGTGAACTATTCATATTTATGTTTTTGTAAATAACATTTTCTTGATGAGATTTTCAATTCAATGTATTTGCAGTAGCTTCCACTATTTCTAAGTATTTAGATTAGCATATATAATCATAGGTATACCGCATTAACTTGGGAGACAATATTTTAATACGTAGTCTGCTAAGTTTATTAAACTGACACGGTAAATTATGAGTATGGGAAGCCATAGATGAGACATATAAAAGACAGTAACTTGTTGGCATGCTGAATGTGATTTTGAGCATTTGAGTGGTTGAAATGTGTAATAATAATAATAATAATCATCATCATTATTATTTTTTCACTTGCTCTGTGTGATTAATAGTAAATATTACTAAATAATGGTTGGAAGAGGTGAACAATGAAAACAAGTTAGCAATTTACATGATAAAAAATATAAAAGTTGGCAGAAAAACTGTTTTCGTTCCTACTAGTTGTTGTGGAGAATCATGGATAGGAAGCATTAATTGTTACAATCTCGTAGCTTGTGATTCTCATTATTGTTGCAACGTGGTCAAAGCTTACAATGCATTAACTGATATGGAGTTCTCCTTGTGTGATCACCACTACCCCTGCAACACTTTTGGTTCCAATGTTTGATTAAATATAATATTTGAATGCATAAGATTTACCACAAAATTTGACCTCAGTTGTAATGGGTAAAAAACACCAACAAGTCTAGAGTATTCCGCAAACAGCACATTGACTTAACTTATAAAGAATTAGGTGTAAACATATATAATCTGGAGTCTGGATATGGTTATTTATAAATAAATCTAATGATATTCTGGTGTGAGAGCTTGCACTTTCTGCAAATGAGAGTGTTCTTCTGAGTATGCTTGATGTTGGTTAAATTGTTTTCTCAAAGTGACAATTTTTCTTCATTTCAATGATAACTGTGGAATTCAGTAAAGTATCAAAATGAAATGCTAAATTTTTGTTGTTTAAAATTCTTCAACATTTTTCTTAGGCCTTGCAACATACATAGTTACTGGTATGTGCAAATCTGTAGAGTGACTATTAACTCTTTCACATGCAGCTTTTTTCCTTCTTGTTTAGATTTTATTCGATGTATAAAGAACCACAATTAGTTGATATGAGCTAATTTGAAAATTGTTGTGCAATCTTCTTTTCTTACGGAGGAATGAAGTGCAAGGATGATGACTTTACTTTCAAGATTTAGACAAAGAACGTAAAACTTTTTTAAGTGGTCAAGATTTAGATCCTGTATAAGATATTCCTTTAAAAGCTGAAACATGGAATGCATTTATTTGTTATTTGCTTATCTTTTGCCCATCTTGAAGGAATTTTTCGGTTATACTGAACTTAGATTACAGAAAACACATCATAACAATCTGTTGATTTTCTTAGAATCGGTTGCTTCTGACTGTATTATGTTAAAGTATAGCTTTTTCTTTATCAGCTTCAGTAATCAGTATTACCTTATGGGCGATATTTAAATGTTTCTGATTCTTCTATAGATCGAGCTTTTATTTGAACAGGGAAATGAGTTTTGGATGAAAGCTTCTAGTGAGATCCTTATATAAGGATTTCAATTCCCCAGCACCAAGACAAGAATTCTTCTCCAAGGCCTATAAATAGAAGCTTCTTTCTTTATTTGGCAAAGCAAAGGAATAATTAATTGTTTCCTACACGTTACATGGGACTACAGATTTTAGTGTAAATTATGAAAGTTCTTCCTTGTTCTGGTGTTCAGTATGTTGGAGAAGCTGATTATGCTCAACAGAATTCAGGAACAAGTTTTATTTATGATGGAGAATCTAATGGAAAACAGGTACAAATGGTGGATGGTGGCCATGGGACAGCAGATGAACTGCCTATCTCTGAAGGATGCCATAGTGGTGCTTCATATTCTGATTGTCTGGTGGAAAGCCAAAAATTATCTGGAGATAATCATGATTTCGAAGATGATGACTTGAATGTACAGAATTATTGCACGGAACCTTGTGAAGCCTCTGATAACTATCATGTAGATGTAGATACCATTGAAAGTGATCCAGGCAACTCTAGGGACGGAGTGTCTTCAGTCTCAGAGCCCAAGTGGCTAGAGCATGATGAATCTGTGGCAGTGTGGGTCAAGGTAACTACATTTATTCAGTTCATTATCTTCCTCAAAACGCATCACCTTTCAGCAAATACTGTGCTTTCTCACACATTATGAAAGCCCATAGTTTACTTATTGTTTTACAATAATAGCTGTCTTTTGAGGCCTATCTTCCTCATGCATGTCATCTATATTTTTGCTGTTCTGTCCCTTTTATTAGTTTTCCAAGGAGAAGAAAAAATCATTTATGGCCTTTGATAGAGTATTTCCTTATCTTCTAACTGGGTTTTGACATTGTTATGTCTGTGCTTTTATCATTATAGTGGAGAGGGATGTGGCAGGCAGGAATAAGATGTGCAAGGGCAGACTGTCCATTATCAACTTTGAGAGCAAAACCAACTCATGATCGGAAGAAGTATTTTGTGATTTTTTTCCCGCACACTAGGAATTACTCCTGGGCAGATATGCTTCTTGTCCGACCAATCAATGAATTTCCTCAGCTTATTTCACACAGAACACATAAAATTGGACTAAAGATGGTTAAAGATTTGAACGTTGCAAGGCGATTTATAATGAAAAAGCTAGCTATTGGCATGCTGAATATTGTTGATCAATTTTATTATGAGGTATCTTTAAATACTTTTTGCTTTTATTTTATTGCAATAAGGAAATGCATTGTGGTATACCTATCTTTCTTTGCCTTGTCTTGCAATGTTCATGCTTGTTCTTGCAAACTTATTGTAGGCTTTGGAAGAAACTGCTCGTGATGTGATGGTGTGGAAGGAATTTGCTACTGAGACTTCATGTTGTAATGGTTACACAGACCTTGGAAGAATGCTTCTGAAGCTTCAAAATGTAAACTCCTAATCTCTAGATATTTTTTCAGATAGGAACTGAAGTCTTTGTGATATTAACCTAATGTGGCAATTGAAACTCGCAACAATGAATTTGTGAGATTGCAATTGCTTATGACACATAATATTTACTAATAACTAACAAATGAATATTTTTGTCCGACTCTGAAAATAACACATATGCTTTTGTCGACGCTAATGTTTTTTCCAATAGTGGATACATCTAACTTTTTTATATTACATAATGGTGGCTATTTAATGTAAATATAATATAATAAGATTTGGATTTTTAATGAAGAATTCTATTGTCTATTAGACATTTACATATCATAAATATCATTCATAATTAATTGTATCTCTGTCACATATTAATATATTTTACTAAATCACATGATATTGTGAAACAGATTTCCTTTAGAATTCTAATGAAAAAAAATCTAATAATAATAATAATAAATTAACTTGTTAGCGAAAATTCAATGTTTTATTATATCAGTGGTGATGATGTTTGGTCTTGTTCCCAAAAAAGTTTTAAAATTACTCTTATCTTCCATTGCAATTTATAATTTATATTAATAAATCTATCTGAAAATAATAATGTAGAGTTTTATTGTTTCATCATTATTAAGATGTTTACAAATTGTGTATAAAAAGCTATTTTTATTCCTATTTTTTCTTAAATAACTTTGCCAATGCCACAATCCTCCTTAATGAATAATATAGTTGGTTTTCTTCCATCTCAAGACTCATATTGACCTTAATTTATAAAACAATTCTTTCCTCCCTCTTTGCAATGAAGTAATGTCACGTCTCCTTTTTCAAACAGATGATCTTGCAGCGCTACATAAATTCTGATTGGCTGCAGCATTCTTTTCATTCTTGGGAACAGCAGTGTCAGAATGCACAAAGTGCTGAATCCATTGAATTGCTGAAGGAGGTATGCATTAAACTATGGCAGCACACACACATTGAATAACCGTAGGTTGTGCCAAGGTGTTTACATTATAAATTTATAATGCATAATATTGGCAAGACTGGAATGCCCTTTTATTACTGTACTAAATGTGCAAGAATTATGATTTTCTGTGGGAACATCACATTCGTAGTTTTGAATTTAGTTCGCTGGTATGCCATATGATAGGTAGGATGATAATGAGCTAGATACTCTTCAGAGGTTTGAAAGATGTTCATCAAATTACTAAATAACGTTCTTAAATTACTTAATTGTAAAGAAAAAAACCTGTTCTAGTCTTCCTTTTTTTTGAGATTTTCTTTAGGTTGCGTACCAATAAGCTGTAAATGCCTGGCATGGATGTAACTTTTTCTAAAAGGGCCGGGCTGCATAATTGCCAAAATACGATATCTGGTTGAAGTACATAGAAATACTTTACTGCTGCTTAACCTGTGGGCAGATGATGGTTCTATGCAAAGAAATGTTGCCTTTTGCGGAATGGCTTGGTAAAAAAAAAAAATGCTACTTCCTGGTTTAGCCCCATCTCATGAATTCTTTGTATGCTGAGTGGTATGCTATCTCTTAGTTGGGTAGCTGCTTTCATATAGACCTTGATTTCCATCTGCATTGCCCTCCTCCTTTTGGAAGGAAGAAAAAGCAAAAATTAGTCATTTATGCCTGTCTTCCTTCAACTGCATGCTATTGTAGTACACGGATTATTTGAAATGAAAAGGTCCATAGTGTGTTATCTTGATATCTTTATGTTGGTCTTTATAATGATTCTGATTTTCCTTTGACCTAGGAATTGTCTAATTAGTTATAATTATCCTGCACTTTATAATGATTCTTATTTTCCTTTGACCTAGGAATTGTCTGATTGTTTAAAATTATCCTGCACTTTATAATTATTCTTATTTTTCTTTGACCTAGGAATTGTCTGATTCTATCCTATGTAATGAAGTCAACTCTCTCTGGAATGCCTCAATGCAGCCAACATTAGGTTCTGAGTGGAAAACCTGGAAGCATGAAGTTATGAAATGGTTCTCAACATCTAAAACGGTATCTACTAGTGGAGATATAGAGCAGAGGAGCTGTGACAATCCCTCAAATATGAGCCTTCAAGTTTCAAGGAAGAGGCCTAAGCTTGAAGTACGTCGTGCAGAGCCACATTCTTCCCAGGTGGAAACAAGCAGGCTGCTTCAAACTATGACTGTAGAAATTGACTCTGAGTTCAATAATTGTGACTGCATAAATGCCAATACTGTAACATCAGAGCTCTCTAAAGAGGATGATTTTAGAGAGAGAGCTGCACCTTTAGAGTCTCCCTGCAGTGTGGCTGATAGATGGGATGCAATTATAGTTGAACCTGGAAACTCTGAGCTCATACAGACCAAAGATGTTGAAAGGACTCCTTTAAATAAAGTTATGAATAAGAAAGCCGTAGACCCTAAGAATCTGCAGTGCATTGCTTTTATTGAATCAAAGGGTAGGCAGTGTGTTAGGTGGGCAAATGAAGGTGATGTTTACTGTTGTGTCCATTTGGCCTCTCGTTTCATTGGCAGCTCTACTAAAGCAGAGGTAGGTTCTCCAATTAATAGTCCAATGTGTGAAGGTACTACTGTTCTTGGCACTCGATGTAAACACCATTCTCTACCAGGATCCTCATTCTGTAAGAAACACAAGTCCTGGATTGACACGACAAACACCTCAAATTCACTTGAGAATACACTTAAGAGAAGGCACAAGGATATCATTCTGGGATCAAAAACTACGTACAGCAAAGCTATGGTACTAGTGGGAGAAGTTGAAAGTCCGCTGCAAGTTGACCCTGTTGCGGTTCTGGATGGAGATGCCTTCCATGGAATTAATAGGTTAACTGAAAGCCTTGAGCATTCCAGTCAGGATCATTATGGTATAGAGGTGCTGCACTGCATAGGATCAGGTCTCCTTGACAGTAATGCTTTTTGTCATGAAACTCCCAAGCATTATTCATTATACTGTGATAAACACTCCCCAGGCTGGCTAAAGCGTGCAAGAAATGGTAAAAGTAGAATAATTCTAAAAGATGTGTTCATGGATCTTCTGAAAGATTGCCATTCTCTAGATCAGAAATTGTGTTTACATAAAGCTTGTGAGCTTTTCTACAAACTCTTCAAAAGTATTTTGTCCCTAAGAAACCCAGTTCCAATGGAAATTCAACTTCAGTGGGCCCTTTCTGAAGCTTCTAAAGATTTCTGTGTTGGGGAACTCTTGTTAAAGTTGGTCAGCACTGAAAAAGAGAGACTCTCAAAAATATGGGGCTTTGCTGCTGATGAAGATGTACATATTTCCTCCTCTGTAATTGAAGAATTAGCTATTTTACCATTAGCTGTTGATAGCAGCCTAGGTGATGATGAAAAATCATTTAAGTGCAAATTTTGCTCAGAGGAATTTCTGGATGATCAAGAGCTCGGCAACCACTGGATGGACAATCATAAAAAGGAAGCACAATTGTTGTTCAGGGGTCATGCCTGTGCCATCTGCCTAGACTCGTTTACTAACCGGAAACTTTTGGAAACCCACGTGCAGGGGAGACATCATGTGCAATTTGTGGAACAGTGCATGCTTCTCCAGTGCATTCCTTGCGGCAGCCACTTTGGCAATGCTGAGGAATTATGGCTGCATGTCCTCTCAGTCCATCCTGTTGAATTCAGGCTGCAAAAAGTGGCTCAACAACAGAATATGTCTCTATTTGAAGAGAAAGAAGTTTCTTCGCAAAAACTTGAGCTAGGCAATCCAGCTTCAGTGGAAAACAACCCCGATAGATTTGGTGGCATTCGAAAATTCATATGCAGGTTTTGTGGCTTGAAGTTTGATTTACTGCCTGATCTTGGTCGGCACCATCAAGCCGCTCATATGGGACCAAATGGGTTGAGTTGTTGGCCCCTGAAGAGGGGCATTCATTATTATATGTACAGATTAAAGTCTGGAAGACTTAGCCATCCTAGATTTAAGAAAGGTCTGGGAGCAGCAACATATAAGATCAGGAACAAGGGCAATGCTAACTTGAAGAAACGTGTCCAGACATCGAAGTCAATTAGCACTGGGGAACTAAGCTTGCGGCCAATGGTAACTGAGCCAGAAGCTATTGGTAGGTTGACAGAATTCCAATGCTCATCTGTTGCAAATATATTGTTTTCTGAGATTCAGAAAACTAAACCTCAGCCCAATAGTTTTGACATCTTAGCTGCTGCTCGCTCTGCTTGCTGTAAGGTGAGCTTAAAGGCCTCACAGGAGGGAAAATACGGAGTATTGCCAGAACGTTTGTATCTCAGGGCAGCTAAACTTTGCAGCGAACATAATATTAGAGTGCAGTGGCACCAAGACGGGTTTAGTTGTCCCAGAGGATGTAAGAGTTTTAAGGACCCGGGATTATTGTTGCCCTTGGTGCAACTTCCAAACTGCTCTATAGGCAAACAGTCAGCAAATTCATCTGACCACATGAACAATGAATGGGAAGTGGATGAGTGCCATTATGTTATTGATTTGCAAGATTTTATAGAGAGGCCTAAACAAAAGGTCACCGTCGTGAGCAATGATATAAGCTTTGGGAAGGAATTGATACCAATAGCTTGTGTAGTAGATGAAGAACAACTAGCATCTCTTAATGTCTTACCAGGTGTATTTGATGGTCAGATTTCTAATTTCCCCATGCCTTGGGAAACCTTTACATATATAACAAGGTCATTGCTTGATCAATCTTGTAATCCTGACATTGAGGTATCCTTTTATGGGTCTTACCTTTTGTATGATTCTAGTCAATGACTCAATTTGGACCATGGTCCTAAAATCAAAGCATAATTTACTGATTTCTATGTGCACTCCACAAATCAGCTTAAATTGCATGGTTTGACAATGCTGCTGAGAACTTCCCCCTCGCAGCTCATCCCAACACCCACTCACACACAAAATTTGGAGAAAAGAGAGCAAAAACTCAAAGTATACTATAAATATCATTGCTTTTTTACACCATTTAACCTCATACATTTGTTTAAAATTTCAATCTTCCCTTCCCTTTTTTTGCAGAGTTTGCAATTGGGGTGTGCTTGCCCTCATTCTTTATGCTCTCCTGAAAGATGTGATCATGTTTACCTCTTTGATAATGATTATGAAGATGCAAAAGACATATACGGGAAATCTATGCATGGCAGGTTCCCATACGACAATAAAGGGCGCCTCATGTTGGAGGTAATGTGAAATTCTTGACATTTTGAATAATTACTAAATTTGATTCTAAATTTAATGCTTTTTTAGCTGCCAAGCTTATGTATCACTGCCTGTCAGACAATACTTCATCTAAGCTCAGCTGCTGGAAACTCTGGACTTCCCTATGTTTTGGAAAGGTGTTTGAAGCCTGTTCTTCTTTTGAGAGTGTCTGCAATGGTGATAGGTTCACCTTGTTACAAATTGTATGCATGTGGATATTTTTGAAGAAAATTACAAATTTTTCTGATGCTTGTAAGCATCTAAGGTTGGTCCCTTTAGATATATCCTTTGATAGGATAATAAATTATTTGA
Source organism: Balakata baccata (assembly GCA_949630135.1). Lineage (NCBI taxonomy): Eukaryota > Viridiplantae > Streptophyta > Magnoliopsida > Malpighiales > Euphorbiaceae > Balakata > Balakata baccata. The sequence goes on from CATIWF010159942.1 coordinate 16,818, forward strand.
GATTGCTGATTTATTAGTAGACATAAACATTTGATTGTCTTTATGCTTCTCCTCCCGTTGGAGAATTATGGGACATGAACATGCATATGTTTCATTCTGTTCACATCTGTCTGACAAGAAGATGAGGCTGTTCGCTAACCCCACCCCCTTTTGTGTGTGTGTGTGTGTGTGTGTGTGTGTGAAAGTGTGGACATGTTACTTTCCCAATGAAATTGACTTTTTTCAATCATTCTTGCAAAATTATCAGGAGGGTTACCTTGTTTATGAGTGCAATCAAATGTGTAGCTGTAGCAAAACTTGCCCGAATAGGATACTGCAGAATGGTTTACGAGTAAAGCTGGAAATCTTCAAAACAAAGAATAAGGTAATGCTTTCAATTACTTTTTTCCTATAATCCTTATATTAACCTTTTTTTTTTATTAAATACAGGGATGGGCAGTCAGGGCAGGTGAACCAATCCTACAACGCACATTTGTATGCGAGTTTATTGGGGAGATTTTGGATGAGCAGGAAGCAAATGAGAGGCGTGGCAGGTTATATATGATGAACATACAGTTTCTCTTTCTGCCTTTCAGCTTATATTAGCTTTATATTATATTTTAAACATCCTTTCTCGGTCTTCCAGATATGGTGAACAAGGTTGCAGCTATATGTATGTCATTGGTGCTCATACCAATGATATGAGCAGATTGATCACAGGACAGGGAGAATATGTGATCGATGCCACCAAGTATGGAAATGTTTCACGATTCATCAATCACAGGTAGGGAAATGTTACCAAATACTGTTCCTTACAATACTCTACTGTTTGGAAAGTCCTCAACAATTCATCAATCACCCTAGGTAAAAGTTACTAGGTATTATTCCTTACAATGTGAAATTGAAAATCTACTGTTGGGTTATTAATTTTTTAAAAGGAGTAGGTAATATGTATTCCGATGTTGATCTCCAGTTGATTTTTTTAGCATACAGAAGAAGTAGATAATTGAAATAGCCTACTTGACCTTTTTGGTATACAGGAGCAATTCAGTAGATTCCAAATGATGCGGATTATGTGAAAAGAAGCATCACTAGTTGTGACATTTAAATTTTAGGATCCAAAACATCAAGAAACTTTAGAACTTGATGTCTGTTTGGGTGATATTACAACTAATATGTTACGTACTATGTTTACATATATCTTTTTCTTTCTTTGAAGTATTCTAAGAATTTCTCCAACCTCAGTGACTTGGAAGGGTATGTGTTGGTGTAATGTTGAGATTGCTCCTTTGTGAGTTAAAGACTTAGTTCAAATCAATTAAAAACCCAATTTGTTAATGACAAGGAAAGACTTCACTAAATATACCCTTTCAAGAATTCGTTTAACATCTTTGAATTTGCAAGTCAGTCCTTATATTTGTTTAGATGCAAATTAATATATAAGTCTATTGTATTTTCTTGTTAATTTCATAATGTTCGATGCCTGTTGGTTTAATCTTGTTCTTTCATGTTGACAGCTGTATGCCAAATCTTGTCAATCACCAAGTTCTTGTCAACAGCATGGATCCTCAACATGCTCATATTGGTCTATATGCAAGTCGAGATGTAAGAATTCTCTGTTAGTTGTCCTGAATACCAATTTCTTGTTTGTATGAAACTTGCAATTATATGTTTTTTATATTACTATGTGGCATCGCATTGATTCCATTGGGGCTCAGGGAAGGTATCACATCATTCAGTTAGTGAGGTTTCTTTTTTTCCTGTCAATTTGATTTTTTTAATTCTTTCTATGCTTCTGAAATGGTGGAGTTTTAGTTATAGTGCTTATTTTAACAGCACAGACCAGAATGTGGGAATTAACATCTTAATCCCTAAGAAGTTCATCTTTTTTCTGTGTTTGTATGGGTGGTGACATTATTTATTTATTGGTTTTATCATACGGTGAGCAGATTTCTTCTGGTGAAGAACTGAGACACAATTACCAGTATGATCTGGTTCCTGGAGAAGGATTTCCATGCCATTGTGAAACTTCAAAATGCAGGGGCCGCCTGTACTAAACCTTAATGAACATTTTGTTCCTCTGGTCTCATTTACATACTTAGGATGGGAGATCCTGACAACCAAAGCATAACGAGCCTGTTCCAGACCGGTTTTGGGCATTCATCATGTACCAAATCATGAGTAGCTTGTCTGCTGGAAGATTTTTGCAACAAGCTAACAATACATTGGTCGAGTTCAAAATAACAAATGCATAGGCCATGTTTCTGATGATAAGGTGGGTGCACAACCATCTCTGCGACGAAATTTCGAATGACCCTGCAAGTAGTTTATGTCTAATTCACATTTCTTTCCACGCGTTATTGAAAAAGGAGGTGTAAACCTCACCCTGTTTTGCGTCTCCTTTTTCTGCAGCAGTGAACAATGATGAATCCCTGGCTTTAGATAGAAGTGTAGATGGCCCTTTTCTGTTTGTGATAATGGCCTGTTAGAAATAAGTTTTGGTTGCCATGTTTTTCCTATGTAATGTACCCGCCATTAATTTATAAATATTGCTAAGTAAGAAGCCTTCTCTTTTATTTTTTGTGAATTATTTTTCTATAAGGTAAAATAATGTGTCAGATGTGCTCCGTCTATAGCACTCATCTTTCATAAAAGCTTTGATAATACTGCAAAAATTAAAAGGGAATTGGAAGAAAAGGATTGAGTGACAAAGTGCATACTTCTCAATGACAAAGGGCTGACAAGAATTAAAAAGCAGAAATTTCAGCAGCTTTTTAAGATGGAGCATTTCATGGTGAATGCAAATGAGAAAGGTAATTCAGGTATAATTTCTGCAAAGAAGAAGAAAAAGAAATAGACAATTTAGCATTAAGTGAACACAAATAAATCATTCTTAGGAAACAAGAAAAGAAACGGAAAAGACAAGGCATGGCATGGCATGGCAAGAAACTCAGAGGCCATGTCCAGGAGATAGCGACACATGCTTATTGGGTTTCTTGCTCTTTTGCTCTTGTAATCCAAAACATTGTACTTCTCCTTTTGTTTTCATGGATCATGTTTCTGTCCCTTTTTTTTATATATAAATAAACATGAATCTACTGCAAGCATTGATATGCTCAATAAAAAGTTCTTACTAAAATCCGTTAAACATTGAGTTTAGAAAAAATATTTTTATATTTTTAACTTTTTTAAGTTTTGAAAACTATTTTTGGATAGAAACGAATATTTTTTATAGAAATAGATTTAAAAAAATCACTTTATAAAAAATTTAAAAAAATAGTCAATTAAATTAAAAAAATTACACTCAATAGCAATTCAAAGCACTCAAGAGGCTCGTTAACTTTTATGAAAAATTAAATTTTATGTATTTATATTTATGAATAAGAATTATAAAAGAAAAAGGAGTAATAGTGTGGTTAGTAAGTGGAGATGGTGATAATTCCTCCAACCTTCTCATGGGTCCTCTCTTCCGTCATCATGAATCTTTGATTCTTTTCTAAATAAGACTGAGAGGCATGATTAATATATGGTCAAATTACTCCAAAATTTTAGTTTAATGATATTAATTTGATAATTTAGATAGTAAGATCTCAAATTTAAATTTTCAATTAGCTCACTTATACTAAAAAATAGCGGATCAAACTAGAAGAAGATAGTAATATGATTTTTTTTAAAATTAAAAAAGAAAACATTAAAAGAGAATTACTAGCACGTGCAAGAGAGGCAAATGTTCTTAGTAAGTGATAATTAATCATATCTCTTATTAGCATATAATGATAATCATTTAGCTACATTATTACTTTTATATTTATATTTAATTTATGATTTAAATGATCAATATTTTTTGTGAATGATTCATGTATTAATTAATAATATTAATAAGAAATTGTATAAAAAATTAATAAGTAATCATGCATGATATAAATAAATCCATTTAAATGTTAATGCTAATATTAAATAAAATTATATTATGCACTTTCTAATTCAAATCAAACATTTTAACATTTTATATAATTAAAATATTTTAAATTCAAATTATTTCTTAATTATCAGATTAAAAAATATTTGCTACATCCAATGTAATTAGGTAATTTATTTTTTTCTTTATACATATCCGAACATCATATATTTAAAAAAAATAACAAAAAAAATACTAACAATATTTTTTTAACACATACTTTATAATTAATTTACATTATTAAAATCTTAATTTAGAGAATTTAACATTTTATTTAATAAATTAAATTTGATAAGGTGAATACTTATCCAGTAAATATTAAAAATAAAATATTACTAACGTTTTCTTATCACAACAATAATTATTATCCAAAGACCAACCCTACGAAATGATGCCATTGATGATGAAAACGTGTTTGCTTTTAGATATAAAGTTGCCGAAACGAGCCATTCGTTTTAATTTTTTCAAATATATATAATAGTATATAAATTTATATTAAATTTTAAAAGTTATTTTTTCTAAATAATGTTAGAAGTTTATTTTTATATTATAAATTTAGATTTTTTACTCATATCTCTTTTTACTAAATTTTTACTTCATTGCACTATAATAATGGGTAGAATATCTATAAAAATTATTATATCCAAACTCGATTATATATAGTACTATATGAATCTGTTTCAAACCTATTTAAAATACTTATGTTAATATCTATATTCATTTAAAATTCGATTAATATTACGTTTTTATGCCCAAAATAGCTCGTTTTTCATTCAAAAATTTAAAATAAAATTCTAACTAATTAAAAATTTTAAAATAGAAAAATAATTTATTATAAATTACTTTAAAATAAAATATAATATAAAAATTATCATCTAAATTCATCCCAAAATTTTAATAGTAAAAAAGATATATATATATATATAT
>CATIWF010159997.1:0-12171 GCA_949630135.1 Balakata baccata
TTTATCACAAAATTAATGGAAGTTGAAATTATATAAGATTTATCCAATATTTACTCAAAATTTTTCCAAAGTTTACCCTATGTTCAGTCAATCTCTTAACTACAAATTACTAAAGTTCTACCCAACATTTATCAAAGTAAATAACAATAATGAAATTAATTAAATAAAAATTTATATATTTCTTTTTGTAATTAAGGTTTATCTAAGATTTACTTTGGTAATTAAATTAATTAAAGAAAAATTTATATATTTCATTTGCTAATTAAACTAATTAAATAATGATTATAAATAAATAAATGCATGCATAAAGGTAAATTGTGGCCATGTAAATTAATAAATTTCTTAATCCAAATTTAAAAGATAAATAATGACAAATTTCTTCTTGATTAAATGAAAAAAATGAGATAAATACACAATATTTTTCACATTTGCAAAGAAAATATCACTAAAAATGAAAATAACAAAAATTATAATAAAAACACGATAAAACTGTCAATAAAATTGAAAAAAATAAACTTTCAGAATTGGGTGCTACGTGTAAAATCCTCTGTAAATCCAATCCGCTCAGTAGGACTTAGATGCAGTCCAATCCGGGCTTAAGCCCTCGAACCCTAAGGACCCAAGGCCCTTAAGCAACTAGGCGGTCTGTTTGAGGAATACATGCAGCTAAGAAATTTCTCAAAATTATACAAGGAGCAGACCAGATTTTATTATTTGAAGTTTGAAGGGAGAAATAGATAGATAGATAGATATCCTTTTTACCAGTGAAGTAATGTTAAGTAATTGCTGAAAGCAGTGTTAGGTTTTGGAATTCTTCCGAATTTGGGGAAAATGGCAACTGTAGGATTGGCGCCGGGGCTGTCACGAAAGCTGAAGAAAGTGTTGGAATGTCGCACGGACACCCCCGATATGGTGGCATCACTCGATGCTCTGTCCACTTTCTACTCCGATAACACTCCTCAAGCCCGCCGCAACCTCAGATCCACCATTGAGAAGCGCTCTCTCCATATCAACAATCAGTTTCTTCAGGCCTCCAATGCCGCACAGCAGGTCAATTTTCGTTCAGAAACATAGACACGCGTATTTCATTTTAACTTCATTTCATTTTTTAAATTAATTTGTCTGTTTAGGCTTTGGATCGCGTGGAAGATGAGGTTAATGCACTAGCTGAATGCTGCGACAAGTATGTTTCTCTTCTTTTGCTTACTCGTTGATCCCTTTCATTCCATGTGTATTCAATGAAATCATTAGATCTATTTATGAATCATCCTCTTTATTGCTTTTGAATCTATAGATCTATCTGCAATTTTAACTATATGTCTCGATCACATTCTGATGCCCCACTTATATTATATGTTAGCTCTACCTCAGGTTTCCTAGAATATGAATTGTCCTATTACATGGAATGAATAGGGGATATAACAAGCACTTGACTGCAGTTACAATGAGGTGGTAGGCTTCTTTGGTTCAATTAATATGATCAAAACACCATCATTTAGAGTGTAAAACTCTTGATAGGAATCCATATGTAATGGATATGAAAATTTCATTTACTGAAATAAAATAACAATGCATAAAATGTTTTCAAATATTCTTTATCTATTCTAATTAATCGGTTGATTTCTTCAATGCTTTTAAAAATTATCCAAATCCCAAGTTTGCAGCATTATAATGAAGAAATTATTTTTTTTATTTTTTGATTGTTACCATTTTGTTTGCTGTTGAACATACTAATTTGACATCTGAATTGCTGATGATTCATTATCCTGTACCAAGCGATCCACAAATTTGGTGACATTGGTTTCTACATTTTATTGAGCATTGTCAACACCAAATTCATATGGCAATATCTTCTTTGCTGACTAGTAGTTTATGCTGTATGTATTTAGGTATTGTTATAATAAAATTAATCTAATGAAGCATTCATTCCAGCTGTCAACATTTGCTGATACATAAATTTTATATCATATGTATCAGGTTTATTATATATTAGGAAAAGGTAGATGGTAGCTGAGTGAGTGCAAATATTAAGAGATGATCTTACAGTTAAATAGAAACAACTAATATGGAGTTTAAATGTAATAGCCTATGGAAATTTGTATTAAATTTCAATATTCTAGAAATCTTCAGGGAAATGATTTTGATAAGAGAAGAAAAGCCTTTTGGTGATAATTCCTTGTCTACGTGAGATGGGAAAGCAGTTGATAAAACCAACGTAAGGTTGATGGCTTGAAAAGGATTATGAATGTTTTATAATAAGTTACCATCTAAAAGAATTCTTGAATGATGTAAACAATGAGAGATACTTTCATTAAAAGATTATATACATTTATCCTTAAACATTTAAGTAATGCCTTGGTCAGCATGATAACTGCTTGTTATTGTTTTCTGAAATTCAGCTTTGATATATTGATTTCGTCATAAAACTGCATGGATTATTTTGGGGTTCATTCCTATTTTTGTTATAAAGCTGGGTGATGATTTTTTTACACCTGTGCTAGAAACTCATTGATTTTCTACCTTCTTAGGATTGCAAAAGCTTTGAGCAGTTGCAGTGCCAGCACAGGTGATATTATCAGCACTACGGAGAGGCTTAAACAGGAACTTGAAATTACCACACAGAGGCAAGAGATTGTGTCATGCTTCCTCCGTGATTATCAACTCTCTAATGAAGAGGTCTACAATTAATGTATTTTCAGCGGTTCTATAGCATTGTCAATTGAATTTTACATATTTTTCCATATATTTATTCTCGTGGATGGCTCTTATTTGTAGATAAGTGCATTGAGGGATGAGGATTTAAATGAAAATTTCTTCAAGGCACTTTCTCATGTTCAAGAAATTCATGCTAATTGCAAAATACTGCTGAGGACACATCACCAGGTAAACTGACATTTTTTTTAGGTGAAGTACTGAATTTTTATTTCATTTTTTATATTCTTGGCTTGTCCACTTTAGAAAAAGGGAACAATCATCAGCTTAGGGTTGAGATGTTGTTTTGTTTTGAAAACTATTTGGTCCATGCTTAAGTTGTTTTCTTTCCCTTTTATTCATATGCTTTGTAGCGTGCTGGTCTTGAGCTGATGGATATGATGGCAGTGTACCAAGAAGGAGCATATGAACGCCTGTGCAGGTGAAATTCCTTATAATTCATGCATAAAATAGTCCCCTCCTCTATCTTCCTTCTTGCTTATAAGGTTTTGTTTTGTAAACCATTTGGTCATTAGAATGAGATAATGCCTAACAGATTGAGATTGATGCATCATTGGCTGTAATGGATAAAAAGATTGCATTATCATGGTTTTTGAATTTGTTGTATACTATTGTGCCCCTTATGAACGATGAGCAGCTAAGTCAAACATTATAGGCCCTTACATTGGGAGAATTGGTATTAGGGCCAAGCTACTTGATAATTGAATTCTGCCCCCTATAATCTGTTAAGATAGCGACGGAAATTTGATATATGATTCAATCACTTGATTTTTCCTTAATTTATATATATATTGTGATGATATTGCTATTAAACATTGGTGCTTTTAGAGCCTAAGGTTTATGAATTCGATGTTTTGTTATGTCTATAGTGCGCACACACTATATGAGCATGCTAAAGGTTCGCTCATTGGTTTTCCTAGATAGCAAAATTTTGAGAAAATCATTCTGTTTTATGCCTTTTTTTTTCCTAAAATAAAACTAACGCAAGCCTAAATTAAAACTAATTCTATTAGCTAATTGTATTATTTTGCTCCATTCAACTGTCTTGGTGTTGGACCTGTTTGGTTTTTTTAAGTTTTATATATTGTCCATGACTAGTTGATTATTGCTTGTATAACTTAGACATTGTTATTTTATTTGATATGTAGGTGGGTTCAGGAGGAGTGTAGAAAATTGGGTGATGCTGACAATCCTGAAGTTGGTGACCTTTTAAAAACAGCAGTCCGCTGTCTCAGAGAAAGGCCTGTCCTTTTCAATTATTGTGCGGAGGAGGTTATTCTCATGTGACAAAGTTGAATATTGACCAAGTATTTGGTCATTTTTCAAGATGCATGACCTCTTTGTTATGACTATACAGGTAGCAAATATGAGGCATCATGCATTGTTTAGACGATTTATAAGTGCTCTCACACGTGGAGGTCCTGGTGGACTGCCAAGACCAATAGAGGTTCATGCACATGATCCATTGCGATATGTCGGTGACATGCTAGGATGGTTACATCAGGTTTGACTAGAAGGACTTATGATTGAGTTTTATTTCTTATATTCTAATATAACTTTGCTCCTTTTGAATGAAATGATTATCTTTCTTTTCGTTTACCTACAACATTTTTTTGCTCCAAATGCAGGCTGTGGCATCTGAACGAGAACTTGTGCTTATGTTATTTGATCCTGATGCCGTGCTAGATACTGGATCCACAGCAAATCAGTTGTCTAAGAGTTTAGAGAATGGTTCTGGAAAGAGTGAATCTGACTTGTCATTTGTTTTGGATAGAATTTTTGAAGGAGTTTGCCGACCCTTTAAAGTGAGGGTTGAACAAGTTTTGCAGTCACAACCGAGTCTTATAATTGCTTATAAACTAACTAATACCCTGGAATTTTACAGCTATACTGTAAGTTTTTCTCCAACCTGTTATTGTTTTTGAACTTTGTACCTTTTCTTTTGGTATAATGACAGCACGAGTACTTTTTCTTTTTTGAAAGAGACAGCAAGAGTACTTGATCTTTCATCTGATTTCCATTTGAGCACTTGGATTTTATTTTATTTATTCTTGGCATTAATTGCTTATGCACACTAACAATTTCTAATTAAGTGCATTTTCGCTAATGTCTCTCTCCAGCATGACTGGCTGGAATTTTTAATGAACCAGAGTTTTTGGGAAACGGAATGATCTGCAGAGAGGAGTGAAATAGAGAGACATTAAAAGAAAGAAGAGAGATGAGAAAGATGATAAATGTTAAAAAAAATCGTGCTTCTTTACTGTTAAAAAAACCATATGGCATTGTACACATTTTTCTTTCCTTTCTTTTGTTTTTTTTATTCACAATCCAGCATTTTATCTGCTAAAAGTGGACCCAAGATGTCTAAATCATCACTCCACTGAAAGATATTTGCACTTGATTTGAAATTATTAGTCTTTTAAGTACTTAACTGCAAAAGATTGAAGTTCAGGCACCCATACCTGCAGAAATCAAGCTATAGTTCAAGAACTCCAGTGCTGTTGTTCTTTTTTCTCCAATTAAAATGTTCACTTATTATTATGGTTATGCTTTAGATGTCAGATTTGCTGGGTAGAGATACAGCTCTCCGCAGCACACTTTGGATGCTTAAGGAGGCTACTCAGAAGACATTTTTTGATATTCTAAAAAGTCGTGGAGAGAAGCTTTTACGTTACCCTCCCCTTGTTGCTGTTGATCTGTCCCCACCAGAAGCAGTCCGGGAAGGAGTTTCCATTCTGCTTGAAATAATAGACACGCACAACAGTATGATGGTTCCTGCTTCAGAGAGAAAGCTTGATTTTGATCCAGTGATATCTGCTATACTTGATCCCATCATTCAGGTATATTTTCTTATGGTTAATAATGGTAAAAATTACATTTTTCTTGGTTGACTTACTCCTATATGTGTGCTTTCAAAACATATTGTCATGAAGTCAAGGATACTTGATATGCTATATCTTGTGAAAGATGCCATAGTGGAAGTATTAGTGTCTTGTCTTGCACTCTTGCATGAAGTTAAATCTTAAAAACAAGTTTTGTATGTCAAATTAGGAAAAGTATTGTGTACAAGATGTTTATGTTGGCGACATGCATCAGGATTCAACTTTTGTTAAGGAAACATTAGATCCTTGGTGATTCATTAAAGAAAAGAACAGAAGTAGAAAAAAAAAAAAGGCCATCTGTTTTCTAAGACCAAATTTCAACTATACATAGCTTACACACGGTCCTCACTGACCTGAACTCAACTCATTGATTTTGGGACAATGCATGCCAAATGAGATTGCCTTGTTTTATGAATGGATGATTAGACCTGTTCTGGTATTGGTTAACGAATTGTATAATTGTATTGCAACCAGATTTGATTGAATCAACATATTTTTTTATTATTTCAAATCAAATAGTTCAATCAGCATTACCTGTGAGTTCCCTAAACAAAATTAAAATTATAGAGGAACTACTCCTGGCCAAAGATGTAATAAAGGACAATTTATGTATAATTTAAAGCAAGGCTACTGAGAATCAATTTAAGTTATGTTTATTTGGATCCCAGGGTTAGGAAGGAGGGAAAATTTTTCAGATTGTCATCTTACGTAAATGTGAAGAGCCTACTTGAATAATCGATTATCAATTGAATGAAAGTTTTCTTAGATAAATGAATTGATCTACAGAAGAAAGTTGGAAGATTATGAAATGTGACTTCTGAGAGAAGATTGTAAGGAATACATATGAGAATAGAGTGTGTGTATATATATATATATATACACACACACACTCAAGAATGTTTGTCGAGGTTGTTTGTATGGGATGGGCCGTGTAACAGCATATATACTTTGCACATTTCTTAGAATGTTTTAATACTCGAGGCTTTTCTTTTTCTGCCACACTATGAAGACAGCCATTTTTAGCGCTATAGACCATCCCCACCACTTTGTTGAATTTGAACTTGAATTCACATAGTACAAGTTTCACGCACTAGCTGATGGATTGATCTCTTGGGACAAATTTTGCAGTATAGTGTGAGCTATCCAATATATATTTGATTGCTTCAGATAATCGCAGATGTGTGAGCAAGCTGCAGAGGCACACAAGACCAAGGGCATTGGCCATTTGTCAAAAAGAAGAATGAGTTCAGAGTCTAGCCAACTTAATAAATCATCAGTTGATGCACTTTTGTCAAATAGCAGCTCTGCTCCTTCGTCTCAGGTTTGTACTGTCCCATTCTCTGTTTCATTTCTGATGTCCTGACTTGAGAACATATTTGCTTATTCTGGTGATTAACTTCAACTCTTTCGGTATATGTTTTTGCCAATCCCTGAGATTGCTTCTTTTCTTTCAGCAGATATAAATTGATGTGCTTTTATGAATCCTTGCAGAATAGTGAAACACCTGCCAAGGTTTTCCTTGTCAATTGTTTGTGTGCCATCCAACAACCGCTGTGTAGACATAAGGTTGCAGCTGAATATGTAAAGAAAATTGGAGCGATGATCGAAAATCACATGAACAATCTTGTGGCAAAAGAAGTTGATGCCGTTCTTAGAAGATGTGGGTTGTACAACAAGATGTCCCACTTCCATAAGTCAATTAGCAATGAAGCTAATAATACAACAGTTAAGATCCCACTTGCAGAGATTGAAGACACTTCGCCAGCCTCTCTTTCAGAATGTTTGAGGGCTTTCTTCGGACTGGTACTAGGAAGCGACAACTCCCTCCCTGAATTTGAACTGATGCAGGTGCCAAAGCTGCGTTCTGAAGCGTGTATACGGGTGGCGAGGTCTCTCGCCGAAGCTTACGAGCTTATTTACACGGCAATAATGGATCCCAAGAACGGCTACTCGGAACCCAAATCATTGGCTAGGCATCCCCCAGATCAGATAAGAACCATTTTAGGAATATGAAGATTTGAAGATGCGGTGACATTTTTTATTCTATTTTTCTATTCATTTCCATACGACATTTTTATTCATGTCCAAATTGTTGGTGACTTGTAAAACTCATGGTTTTTTGTGTGTGCATGTGTGTATATATAGAAAACTTAGTATGAAACTTTGTTGGAGCCTTTTGAATAGAAAAGCATTGAAAATTATTGTTATTGTAAAAATATAGATGTGAGAATATATATATATATTTTTATGTATTGTTACAAGCTTTATATATTTATATATATTTATATATAAAGATGAAATGCTAATAAGGTTACTGTATTAATTAGGAAATTTACAACAACTAATTATGAGATTATCTAATTAGGATATTTGCTACCACTAATTAGGAGATTATCTAATTAAGATATTATATTCTGTAACACTCCTCTTCAAGCTGGAGTATAGATATTAATCATGAACAGCTTGTTATAAAGATAATCAACTCGAGTCCATTTAAAGCTTTAGTTAAGAGATTTTTCAATTGTTTTCCTGTCTTCACATATCCTATAGAGATCAAATCTTGCTATAGTTTTTCCTGAACGAAATGACAGTCGATCTCAATATATTTTGTTCGTTCGTGGAAAACAAAATTAGAAGCAATATGAAGAGCGGCTTGGTTATCGTATCACAATTTTGCTGGTACCGTAATCTTGAGACCCACTCAGTCGAGAGTTGACATATCCACATAATCTCACATACAAATTGTGTCATGGCCCGATATTCTGATTCAGCATTTGAGCGTGATACAATATTTTGCTTTTTACTCTTCCATGAAACCAAATTTTCTCCAATAAAGACACAATAGCTTGATGTAGATCTTCTATCAATCTTTGAACCTGCCCAATCGGCATCCGAGAAGCACTCAATATAAGTGTGTCCATGATTTGTATACAAAATACCACGTCCAGGGGCCCCTTTCAAGTAATACAAAATTTGTTCTAAAGATGTCCAGTGATAAACTGTTGGTGACGACATAAATTGACTCACAATACTAACAGAATATACAATATCCGGACGAGTTACAGTGAGATAATTCAACTTCCCAACTAATCTTCTATACTTCTCAGGAACTTCAAATAGTTCACCATCCTTTGTAAGTTGCTCGTTAGGAATCATTGGAGTAGTTGATGGCTTTGCCCCCATTTTTCCTATTTCAGACAACAAGTCAAGCACATATTTCATCTGAGGTAGGAAAATACCTGTCTTACTTCTTGTTACTTCAACACCTAAAAAATATTTTAGCATCCCTAAGTCTTTAGTGTGAAATTGAGTGTGAAGAAAGGACTTTAGAAATGAGATTCCCACACTATCGCTTCCAGTAATAACAATGTCATCAACATACACAACCAGCAAAACCCCAGCTTCAGACTGTCTATAAAAGACTGAATGGTTGACTTACACTTTTGCATATCAAACTTCTCAATTGCCTGACTAAACTTGTTAAACCAAGCTCGAGAACTTTGTTTTAAGTCATACAAAGATTTGTAAAGACGACAAACTTTTCTAGACTCTCCCTAAGCAACAAATTCTGAAAGTTGCTCTAGATAAACTTCCTCATAAAGATCACCATGGAGAAAAGCATTCTTGATATCAAGCTGATACAAAGGTCAAATATGAGTAGCTGCCATAGAAATAAACAATTTGACATATGTTAGTTTAGCAACTGGAGAAAAAGTATCAGAATAATCCACTCCATAGGTCTGAGCATAGCCTTTAGCAACAAGACGGGCTTTTAAGTGAGCAACAGACCAATCAGGATTCACCTTAACTGTGAACACCCATTTGCAACCAATAGCTTGTTTCCCTGGAGGTAAATCAACCAAGGTCCAAGTGTCATTGTCATCCAAAGCATTCATTTCCTCCAGCATTGCATTACGCCATCCAGAATGAGACAAGGCTTCATGAACAGTTTTAGGAATAGTGATGGAATCAAGAGATGTAACAAAGGAACAAGAAGAAGGTGACAAGTGATGATAAGAAACAAAAGAGGAAATAGGATAAGTACATTGGCGTTTATCTTTGAGCAAAGCGATAGGAAGATCATCACTTGAAACAGGGTTTGATGACGGAGGAGTTGGTGCAGGATATGGATCAGAAGGGTGCTGTCTTCTAGAATAGACTTGATGAATTTGAGGCCTGACGGGAGCCGAGTCAAGAACTGGTTCAGAGAATGTGATAGTGTAGATTAACAAATCATCATCCTCCCCCACGATTTGCTAAAGCAGAAGATGAGAAATATGGTGTTTCTTCTAAAAAAGTAACATCATAAGATACAAGGTACTTATTAAGATTAGGACAATAACACCGATACTTTTTTTGCAAACGAGAATATCCAAGAAATATACACTTTAATGATTTGGGATCTAATTTAGTGACATGTAGACGAATATCGCAAACAAAACAAGTACTACCAAATATCATAGGTCTGATAGGAAATATTGATTTAGTAGAAAAAAGAATATTGTAAGGAGTCTTACCATGAAGAACAGAGGAAGACATGCGATTAATCAGAAAACATGCTGTTAAAATTGCATCAGCCTAAACAGTTTTAGGAACTTTCATTTGGAACAAAAGAGCTCTCATTGTTTTAAAGAGATGTATGTTCTTTCGCTCTACTATTTCATTTTGTGATGAGGTATCAACACAAGATGTTTGGTGAATGATGCCATTTTGAATCATATAATTTTGAAAAAAAACCGATAAATATTTTTTTGCATTATCACTTTGTAAATGTATAGACAAAAATATTAAATTGTGTTTTAACCTCAGCATAAAAAGCACAAAAGTGAGTAAACAATTCTGAACGACTTTTCATTAGATATAATCAAGTCATACGAGAATAGTCATCAACATAAGTTACAAAGTATTTAAATTCAATTTTACATTGAACTAGATAAGGACCCCAAACATCAGAATGAATTAACTTAAAAGGAAAATTTGCTTTTTTATTGACTCTTGGACTCAAACTAAGACGATAATATTTAACAAACTGACACGACTTACAATCTAAGGAAGATAATCTACTAAACTAAGGATACAACTTCTTAAGCAAAGGAATAGATGAATGCCCTAACCGACAATGCTCCTGAAAAGGGGATGTAACTCTAGAGCAGACAATAAATCTAGGTATGTGGGTGTAAAAAATGTAGAGGCCTCCTGACTTATGTCTTTTACTAATAATTTTTTTCGTCATAAAATCCTGAAATAAGCAATGATCAGGAAAAAATAAGATGCATCAATTAAGAGTGCGAGTAATTTGGCTTATAGAAATCAAGTTGAAAGATAATTGAGGTAAATAAAAAACATATGTCAAAGAAAGCAGGGGGGTATGAGTAATTGTGCCAGACCTAAGAACAAAAGATGGTGACCCATCTGCTAAGGTGACATTAGAGATAGATTTATGCGATCGAAAAGTAGAAAATAAACTAGAATCACCTGTCATATGATCTGTGGTACCAGAATCAATGACCCATTTGGAGCAGGTGGAAACAAGACATGCATTAAATTTACCTGAATCTAGAATGACAATAACTGGAGTAGATGAAGATTTAATTGATTCCTGATACTGAGAGAACTTGGCAAATTCATCTGTAGAGATAAAAATTGATTTCTCAGATGCATCAGTAGAGTGAGTTTTCTGATTTCTATTATGAAACTTTTTGCAATCCTTCTTTATATGGCCTGGCTTATGACAATAATGGCATATAATCACTCCTGATTTCGGTGCTCGATGCTCGAAAGAATTGGATCCTCATCCTTTACTACCACCTCTATAATAAGAACATCCAAACTTATGATTTTGGCTGACAAGAGTACTATTATACTGAACAGGTAGAGTTTCCTCTGTGTGAAGTATCCTGCTAAAAATATCATGTAAAGAAGAAATCTCAAAACTTGAAAGTATCTGAGACTTCGCAGTCTCAAATTCAGGAGGGAAACCAGCTAAAAAGCTCATAATTGCTATCTGCTCCCGTTGACTCTGCTGAACCTTCACATCAGAACTAAATGGTAGTAGCATATTAAATTGTTCATAAGTTTTTTTAAAATTCATAAAATAAGCAATAAGAGACTGATCTTGCTTCTCTGTACGATAAAATGATTTGCAAATCTCATAAATTCAGAAAATATTCCCTTTCCCAAAATATAAAAAATCTAAATAATCCATCAATTTTTTGACATATTCATAGTAATTAATCAAGCCAATAACCTCACTATCAATAAAATTACGAATCTGCAAAAATAATCGAACATCCTCCATCAACCATATCTGTCTAGACTCATTTTTAGGAGGATTGTCAGTCATATGTTGGTCTTTTTCAATACTCCGTAAATAAAGACGAATTGTCTTGCTCTAATCCATATAATTAGAGTCATTGAGTTTGTGTTCCGTAATTTTAAACATTACCGAAATCACATCAGAAACACTAATTGTCTTTTTATCAACCATAACTCACACAAAAGCAATAATTCTAACAAAACAGAAGTAACAAATCACAACCAGAATCTACAAATCCGAAAAAATGAGTAAACAGAACAT
>CATIWF010160014.1:0-22351 GCA_949630135.1 Balakata baccata
TTGGTATAAACTATGTTAAGAATACAACAATATTGTTAATTCAATATTCAAATAGAAATACAAGAAAAATGCATAACAAGTTTAAGACATTTATTCTACAGTATTCTTAAAACAAATTCGCATTCTAACATCAGTATTTATAATAACTGACGTTTGTCTCTCAGGATATAATAGATGTTAAGTAGTTATTGAATATACAATATGAATTAGGTATTTGTTATACTTTTTATCACTTGAGAAGAATAAGACTTTCTTAACAAAAACCAAATTTTACTATCAAAAACTTTTTCCAACACAAGCTAAAACTCTTATTTATACTAGTTTGATGAGATATAAGATTAATTGTATTTTTTAAAAAAATTGTCAATAATACTTTTATAACTCTTAAATAATGATGTAATTAATATTTTGAAATATCGGAAAATGAAATATAAAAAGACAATAAGTTCAAAAGATTAATCTGGAACACGACACAAGCATATCAGAAGTCTGGCTGTATGAATTAACACGAGAATGTTGATTCAATTTCCAAAAATAAAAAAATGGGATTGGTTTGGATTATGAAATTTTGAACCGACATTCATGTTTGCTGGTTGCGTATTGACCTATCATGCACCATAGATTTGCACTCTTTCGCCTGAGCATGCGAAAGAGAATCTTCTATGTTAATTTCTTATTTATGTAAGAATATCTTTTATATATAAATATAAGTCAAACTTTATATTTTAGTAATGTGAGATAAACAATTTCCACTTTCACTTTTTCTTTGTATATCTTTTTAGCAATAAACTTACTTTAAATTTCAATTTTTATTCATACATTCTCCATTTTGAGCATATGAATACATTAATTTATAGTTCTCATGTCAATGAACATATATCCGGATCTTTTTCTCAAAATCGAATCGCGAAACTCATTAAAACTATATTCTCAAAATGGTTCATAATTACAAATTTTCAACAAACTGCAACTTTTATATTAGAATACACAACATTTTTTATTTCAAAATTAACTTCCAATAAAAAAATCAGTAGTTTAATCCTACCAAACGGCCGAAATTTTTTTCTTCATAAAATATAGATAAGTCAAGGGCAAATATATAATTTTTTTAAAATAAAGGATTAATTTTAAAAATCTCTTCCACCTCCTCTCTCCTTCATCTCCTCTTCCTTCTACTCTCTCTCTCTTACCAAACAAGCACATTAACACTATGCAGTGGGAGATCATTTGGTAAATGAGATAGCTCACTTGAAGTTATAGAATTAATCACTAATTCTATATTTATTTCACAAAATTATATTTGGCTTAGTAATTTAATGGGTTTACTAAATACATAGAACGAAGTTTTAATTAAAACCTATCTCCTCATGTTTTTAGTAACTACTAAAATTACTAATTCCTACAATATAAAATTATAAATTTTAAACTACTCTTATGCGTTTGAGTTATTAAAGAGAATTTTTTTTTCTTTTTGGTAGTTTCTCTTATTATTTTTTTTTATAGAAAAATCTCTTAATTTTTTTATAATAAATACAATCACATAAATAAATAAATAAATTCAATAAGCGTATTAATTAGAAGTTTTGATACGAGGGAATATTTTGCCATTTTTAAAATTCTACCTTCTAGTAGCAGGATTCTAGAAAAAAGAAACAGTTCATAGCTGTGGATTTCAAATTTAAATATGTAGTCGAATTTTTAAAAAAAATACATAAAGTAAAAATTAACCACATTCCATAGAATATTATTTTTATATTGCTCACCTGTTATAAATTGCTCGTGTTACTTGGTTGAAAGTGATCAATCCAGGGTTACGTGATTAAAATTTTCCCAAGGTAATGGTAATTCATTAATATTATTTTAAAATAATCGAGTAACTGCAATTGTGGAGTAACTAGAATTGATAAAATCTTTTAAATGGGTTGTTATTGATTGATAAATTAAATCCGGCCAAGTGACAACATAGTTTTCACCAGATTTCATGAATTCATTTGAACGCAATTCTTACAAGAATGCTTCATTCTTTAATCAAAAGCTATAAGGAAGGTTCGGACTTCCATGGGAGCAAGTTCCACAACAAGCTTCATTGGATCTACAGGTCCTCCTCTCGCCACCTTGTGTTTTTCCTCGGAAGACCCTTCTACTTTCCAAACTAGCCTCTTCCTCTCCATTTCAGCCCTTTCTTGGTTGGCAGATAGACTTGTTTCTGTTACTTTGCTTATCTGGTGGTAGTCATAGATGATTGAAGCATCACATAAGCAAGAAGCAAATCAAGCTATCATCAACAACTCATTCTTCTCTAACCTTATTGTACTTGAACAATTTTTTCAATTGTACACTTGCCATGACTGACATATCCTTGTCCTCCTCAATCTTGCAGTTGAAGCATTGAAACAAACAGTTTTAGTATACGAGACGATTCGATCAAAAACAAGAACTGGGAAGTTGAATACAGCACCAAATAAGAACACAAGAATTTTTACTGAAAGGACATGTTCTTAGAATCTTGACGGAAAATGAACAAGATCACTTGATCAACATTTTAAAACTGATAAGGAAACAAGATCCTGGATTTCAGACAAGCTTGAGAGTGATTAAGAAACGGCAAACCTCGTATAAGTGAGCCAACCGAAACAGAACCTTTCCATCATCAAATTCCTGCAGAGTTTTTGAAAAAGTAAAACATTTCAGCTTGAGAATGCATAATCCAAGTATCTGTACTTATGTTCACCTCAAGATGTACTAATTTCCAAAGATGAAAGTAACTTTCTTCTTGTTGTTCCACTCAAAGAATAAAGAGTACTCCATAAGACAAGTACAGAAGTACTGTGTAAGCAGAACACTGAAGACCTATCTGCTTGTTTTACCAAAATCAACATTGATACACGAGAATTTATTTATTGAAACTGTAACTAAAAAACAGATTCTCAAAAGTTGAGAAACCTTCGCAGATTAGTCTACTGCTACAGTGATTTTCAAATCCAGTGACGAGTTAGAATCTGACCAAAAAAAAAAAACTTGTTATCACAGTAGTAAACAGCCAGTTTGTCTTCACTTTTTTCCCCCTCGTTTTTACCCATCCAGTGAAATAACTTGTGGCAGTAAGCAATCTGACAAGGGTGGATAAAGTACCTGGAGGGTTATTATTGCAACATTGTTAGGCAAAACATAGGAGGGATCCACTGCAGAAAAGGTTGTTACATGAGAGTTTGTCCAGTTGTCTCCATCCTGTGAAAGAGCCTCTACACATGTAAGAGTTACAGTGAAACCACAAAGGTCAACAGGATACAAGAATGCTTCAATGACTTTGAGTCACCTGCTCTGCAAATGCTAGGAGGAAGGGAGAATAAATTTCCTGGCCATATGATCGACGCCACTTAGCACCCTCATTTAAACGATCTATCCGTAAGTAGTATTTCCCCACAATCTGCAAATGTATTTTACCAAGCAAGCTAAATGTCACGAATAAGGTACATGATAAACTTTAAACCAAAACAATAATATCGCTGAATTCTAAAACTAGTACTATATCCTTACTGTCAACCCTGCGCATTTATCAAAAATACAAACTGTTTCATTCAGTGCCTCTCCAACTCCTCTGGAATCATCTTTAAGTAATCTCCTATTGGAAAGGAAAAGAAACCAAGGTTAAACACTCCAAGGCCTGTGCCATATAATATTCAATAGAAATTAAATTGATGGAAAGAAATAGTAAATCACAAGCAGCGGAAATAAACAAAAAACCTATGCAGCATTAGTTCCAGTTGCCCATCCACGATACTTGATCCACCAACTGATCTATCCACCAACATGGAGACCTCTGAGTCACCATCTTTCATAAAGATTCCAAGATTAATCTGAATGATGAATAGAAGTGCCTTGTAACTTAGAGTATATGGGGAACAATCGACTTCACACATGTATTATGTTCAAATATTTGCAAGTGTTCTCCTTTCTAGAATAACAAGTTAAGACGTTGTTGTCATTCCGTTTCTAGCATTGGATCCTCATAAACACAACTTTTGAATTTAGTATACAATGGAAAGTCCATTTAATATTGAACAGTAGAAAACCCGTTCATTTTTTAGATATTCATAGTGGAACATAGGTTGTTCAATATGAAAAAATTAGCAGTAACTCATTGCAGTATTTGAAATTAAAGGGCAAACATACAGGGTAGTAATTTCCTGCAACAGGTTGGTTCACTTGGAGGTCCCAATCTTTCCTATAATCTCGAATCTGCAAAGGAATAATTTTTTCAATATATATGCAACGGCATAATTAGAATTTCCAAGCAATATATACTAAAACAAGTAACTTGCCCTTTCTATGAAATCTCGCCCATTTGAATCTGTATAGAATGTTTTGTTATTTTCCAAAGATGTTGTGATCCTTGTAATGACTTCTTTGCCAATTCCATCATCAACGGGTATAGGCCCAACCTGAAATTGTTATCTTTGTTGATAGAAAGAGTTCCTAGACGAACCAATTACTTTTCAAGCACTGCTTAAAGTGGCAACAAATTTGAACCACTTACTATGAACTCAAATTCAGCATGTTCTTTCTCCTTGTACACTCTGGTTATCTGTTTAAAGTGGCAAACTTATTCAATACTTTCCACCCAGTGCAGGAACCCATGGCTAGCAATTTCAACAAGAGATACTACAACTGAATTTTTAATTAATGCTATGAGATAAACTACCTGATATATCCATGAATTAATCCTCTGATGTATTTCATCCAGTAGAGGTCCTCGCAAAACTGAGAAAGCAACCTGAAATCATTCTATCCCTTAGTTGCTTGTGTGACGCTGAATATGAGCACGCACTTGAGAGAGGAACATATATATGTACCTGCCCTTGGGAGTTGATGGGAAATGAACCATTTGGGCGAAAGATATATGCTCCAGAAGCCTTCAACAAGTGAAGTTAAACAAATAGTTACCCAAATGCTTTTCTTAAGGCAGTCATGGTACAGTAATGTACTTACCATTTAATTGTGTCAGAAAACAGAGGTGAAAAAAATAAGATACTGAAGCATATGATGCTAGGAAAATAATACCTGCAAGTCCTTGCTACCATCATCTCCAGCATAATAGCCATATGATTGCTCCACATATGTTTTGACCTTCATGTCAATATTATAATAAAATAAAACATAAAAATTAGATGCACATAGATATACAGATAATAAGTATCAGTTAGTTGATATTTTAGAGTGAATCATTTGAAAAAATCTGCTATTTTGAAATATTGTATAAAAACTGAACTAGTCAGTACATACCGAGGTTCTGCTATTTATATACTGAGTAAGTTTTCCTTCTTTTCCAGAATATAATAGCTTTAAGTTCCCTGGCCCTATTTCAATTGCATCATTTTGAGTCACTTCTGTCTTGTATATTGTTTGCGCCTTTGAAATCGCAGCTGTTGTCATAACATTTTAAATAGATAATGAACTTAAAAATCTCAGAAATGTTATATAATATACATGTTCATAATTTTCTACTCCAAAATGGGATTTCAATTTTCAAATATAGAAACTTCCATCCTTACCTGCAGATTTGGAAGTTAAGATTGCACCAGAGATTGTATAAGTGCTGAAACCAAGAGGGGGTACCGATGCTGAAAATGCCAACCAGTACTTTGCAGTCACATTTGGGGAGCTACCCATGTATGCCATGGCATGGTAATTTCTTATGCTTATTGAGGCATCCAGCAGAGGCAAAAGCTGGGATTCAATTTCTTTTCCAAAAGAATCCTTGACACGTATATTTTCATTAATAACCTGTATCAATTTCTCAGGTTAGATGATAAACATAATATATTAAGAAGTAACACAATGAAATGTTCATCTTGAAGACAAAATTATCATCATTAAAAAGAAAATGCAGCCTGATGAACAAAAACATATGCATGTAAGCATACACATGAACGACAGTGTAAAAGTAATGCTTTTTTTTAATTATTATTTTCAATGAAAAATGAGCCAGCAAAGACAATCGAAATTGAAATGTTTACATGGCATCTTTTCAAAATTTTAGGTGCTAGAGGTAAGGACCACAAATTAAGCATAACAAGAGAACTCACAGGTATTCTTATCACACTCTCTCTTCGCCACCCCAGAGAATTGTAGACAAGCACCACCTACAGAAGAGGATCTATCAAGAACGTTCAATTCCATCCAAAATAAGTGTGAGGAAAACATACCATTCATGTTCTCCTTACCAAGCTTTTTCCCTTTGACAGATCAACTTCTGATGCTGGACAATAACTTATATTCAGCAGAGGACACTGAAATAATGAAGTAAAAAAGAAAATTAGCATACTGATTTCTCAGATTGAAAAGGAAAACAGTTTAAACTGTTTTTACCCTTCAAATTGTATCTAGCCTAGGTGCAAAGTAAAAACCGCATAAAATAAGATATGAAGTTTAGTTAATAGTTAGCATTAGTATTGCCTGTTGAAACTGGTTTGTTGCATTTGTGCAGCCAGTTTTTGATTCTGACTTTGCTATGCAGGTCAATGATGCTCCAACAACCTTCTCGGCCTGCAAGAGCACTAATAGATTTTAAGTGATTAGGCTAAAGAGTAATGACAGGAAATACCAAAAGAATATTGGATAATCAAATTTAGACCTCCTTGTATCCTATTGACAGGCGTTTTGCATAATCATCAGACACATGCTGTTTTGCTGTGCCACTAACAGCATCATGATGTTGAGCAACTGATAAGGCATCCTCCAGAGAATCTGTATTTGGTCCTACTTTACTCCTTCGTTTAAAAAACTCCAATTGTCTTGCCGCCTATTTGACTCAAATGCTGAATAAGCATCATATACACAAATTTCTTCCAAGATATAATCACATAATTCTTACCAAATAGTAACCACTCATTTTCCTTATATAGCCTTTAAGGGCAGGCCTACTTGTAAAGTATCCAGTCCAATAAGAATTTGCATCATCTGCATATCTGACATTTTTAGCTGTTAAAATTTAACCACAGAGAAAAGAATGGCCAAATGATACTATATGCAATTCCCATATTTCGCACTTACGGGAAATAGTCATCAGTCTTGAGTCTCCAGGATTCATTTGCTGCATATTTTGCATCAGTATATATCGATGGTGTTGAATATAAGGCATTCACACGCCCATCCTGGAAACATTTAATCCAATACTTCCTTTGGTATTGCAAATTCCAAGAAGTAGAAAGATTAAAAGACGAGGCGAAATAAATGCACACTAACTTTATTCACATAATGAATAAATTTGTCCATCTGCCTGAACCACGTATGAGCATACTGGTACTGGAAATCTGTTCCCATAGTCCACATGATATGATTTGTCCGAGTTACATTAGCCTGGAAAAGAGAAGGATACAGAGAAGCTATAATATGCCTGCAATGACTTAACTCTTTTCTTTAAATAACCCTGAACACAATCTCATTCTTGCCAATTTTCTAATATAGAGGGGCATCAAATAGACTAAATGAAAATCTCTTCAAGAGGAAATTTCATCCAATGATACATTGAAGCTGGTAAGGTTCAAAAAATATTAAAACACAAATAGAAGAAAAATGTGTAAATTAACATCATGAACTCACTTGAGAAATTGCAGCAGACACAAAGTCATTCACACGATCGGGAACATTGTAGTCAAACAAATTGATGTTATCCTTCAGGTCAAGAGAAAAACATTTTCATGTATATAAATATGCATCATTTAAATTTCCAGTAATGCTGGATAACTAATTTACCTGCACGATTGGGGAGTCAGAATCAACTTCAAAGTAGAAATTGTCACTTGGAGGCTCATAATTCTTGGGGAATGCACCTGCAAATATCTATAAAATAGCAACAAGGTGAGGGAAACACAATTCTTAATCAAGAAGATAGAAGTAAACTAGAACCAAATAATCTTCTTTTTAGCTTTAGGATTACAATTGGTTCAATTGTGTTGTGAGATATTGGAAGATATTTGAATAATATTCTTAATTAGCTTGATTTATGTAATTAGAGATATGTAAATATTTATTTCCTAGTTTGTATTATTTCCTATTTTATATTTATAGAGTTGTATATATAGGATTTTCTACTATCAATGAAACAATCGCTTTCTCTCAATTCTTGTTTCTTTACATGGTATCAGAGCCATGGGTTCCAGTGAAACCCTATCTGGAAATTGATCTAAGAGTTATGCCTAAGTGGACATCTCTTTATCATAGTTAGGTCACCATGAGTGATCCATTTTCTTTTTATGCCCTTGAGAGTAAACTATGTAATTTATTGGGTCACCCTTGTCAAGTGACATTTGTTATCGGTATGTCTCGCTTGACTCTCCTCGGATCGTATGACGTCTTCTCCTATCGGTTGGGTCTACATTGGTATGGTGTGAGACCTTTTGTATTGTAGGTTTTGTTGGTTTGTAAGACATTTTCTGTCTAGTTGGATCTACACTAGTGTGATGTAAGGCATTTTGTATTACAGGTTTTTGAGCTCTTTATTTTTACATCTGTAACAAGTTGGGCATGATCGATATCTATGCTTCAACTTGAGGGGGAGTGTTATGAGATATTGGAAGATATTTGAATAATATTTTTAATTAGCTTGATTTATATAATTAGGGATATGTAGAGATTTATTTTCTAATTTGTATTATTTCCTATTTTATATTCATAGAGTTGTATATATAGAGTTTTCTACTATCAATGAAACAATCGCTTTCTCTCAATTCTTATTTCTTTACATGGTATCAGAGCCATGGGTTCCAGTGAAACCCTACCTGAAAATCGATCCGAGAGTTATGCCTAAGTGGGCATCTCTTTATCATAGTTGGGTCACCATAAGTAATCCATTTTTTTTTTCTGCCCTCGAGAGCAAACTATATAATTTCTTGGGTCGCCCTTGTCAAGTGACATTTGTTGTCAGTATGTCTCCCTTGACTCTCCTCGGATTGTACGACATCTTCTCCTGCCGGTTGGGTCTACATTGGTATGATGTGAGGCCTTTTGTGTTACATGTTTTGCTGGTTTGTACAACATTTTCTACTTGGTTGGGTCTACACTGGTGTGGTGTGAGGCTTTTTGTGTTACAGGTTTTGGAGCTCTTTGTTTTTGCATCTGTAACAAATTGGGTATGATCGATATATATGCTTCAACTTGAGGGGGAGTATTGTGAGATATTGGAAGATATTTGAATAATATTCTTGATTAGTTTGATTAATGTAATTAGGGATATATAGAAATTTATTTCCTAGTTTGTATTGTTTCCTATTTTATATTCATAGAGTTGTACATATTGGACTTTCTACTATCAATGAAACAATCGATTTCTCTCAATTCTTGTATCTTTACAAATTGTTTTATAAACCACAATTGAGAGCTTGGGAATAATCACCTGTGAAGATGAACCTAGACTTTTAGAACCCCGCCAGACAACCTCAAGAGACTTCTCATCTTTTCTTTTAGTTCTGTCTTGATAGTCAATTCGTGCGAAAAAAAGAGAGTCAAATCCAACCTGAGCCAATGACCGCATGTTAGTATATAAGGCATGTGAAACTTAAAGGGGGCTTTTGTTTGTCACTTTGACTTCCATAAGTTATAGTTTAAAAACTTTGTTTCTTTAAAAAACAATCATCAGCTGCTGCTTAATGACACTTAACTGTTTAACTATTGGCTAGATGGGCACCAAGACTTGTATAGAAACCATACCTCTGCCCCCAGTAGGTAAGCCTGCACTGCAGAATGTCCAAATGGATCTATTTGCCAACCAATTCTTGGAGTAAAGTTAAATTCTTCTTTGATAAATCGGTGCCCTAGAGTTGTTTGATCAATCATATCAATGTAATGTGATGCAGCCTCATCGTGCATGCACATGCCCCCATTTCTGTAAGCCAAAAAATGGAAATTGACAATCTAAATAACAAATACCAAAAAATTTTCCAAGATTGCAACAAGTCCATGACCAAGAAATAAACACGACACTTGATCTCAAGTTTTGTTTTCAGAAACCAATCTGCCACGAAAGTAACAGAATATATATGGTTTAATAAGACAATAAGCACAATGGAATTCATATGATACAAACACATTTTTATTCACTCAGAAAGAAAGGCAAAGGAACTACTACATTAACTCAAGTTGACCAGAGCTGACAAGCTTCTTGACTACAGTTTGAATTTGGTCGCTCTGCTCTCTCCACCAGCGCTGGAAAAATGCCTGTCATTAGGTAAAAAGGAGTTTTATGTATGTTGCTATTTGTGATGTCGAAAAAAAGTGGAAACTTTTTTCATTTTTCAGTGGTTCCTTGGAAAACGACCGAGTTAAAAAAAATGTAACAGAAACCTGCTCAACATATATAAACTTGCGGTTCTTATCCGCCAACAATGCTGGCACCAGGGAATCCAGTACATTTTGCACACAAGCTCCCTGTAAAGTATTAATCAAATAAATCAGAACCTAAACAAGTACATCAGCGCATCAAATTCCAAAAAATAAGAAAGAAGATAAAATACCTGAATGGAATTGTTAGATCCAACATAGTACTGATCAACAGTCTTTAACCATCCAACATCATCGTGAGTGTGAGGCACCAAGTGAACATTGATCTTCCCAGGAACAATGCGCGATGTCGTATTATAAGCAATATACTTTGATTCCACACACAAAATGCTCGATAATATGATCAAGAAAAGCGCTTGAATTACCATTCTGATTGTTGATAATGAGTGATCTACCAAAATGAGTTCGAGTCAAAAAGGAATATCAAGGAAGACCCATAAAACAGTCTTGCAATTCCTTTTGCCTACAGCTCAATGCTTGATAACCAAGAGAGAGCCATTGTAGGTAAATAAGGACAAAACATCACTTTCCAAGAGAAACCAGCTAGGGTTTATAAAAAAGAATCTTTCATTTAAATAAGATTGAAGATTAAAGAATGGTGTTTCTTTGGATGCATCTGCTGAATCCTGAAATCTTTAAAAAAATCAAAACCGAATATGTCCAATTTCTGCCAGCAAGCGGTGACCAGAAGAAGCATGACTTGAACGATTGACCTTATGTAGTCTACTAAAGACGAAGTTACTGCAACTGCCAAGTTCAGAAAACAGTGAAAACGTCTCTTTGAATGTTAGTTTATGTTAAAGCGCGTGGAAAACAACTTTTCATCCATAAATCAGCTCGAAAGACTGAATTTTACCCGCTAAATAACATGCAGAGTGATTAGATAGCTTAATCGTCTACTTAAGCACGATTAAATTCACATAAACACAAAGTGGGACCCAAGAGAATCGGGAATGATAACTCATCTTATCCAGTATCCACAGAAAAATTAAAAATTAAAAAAAAAATCGAAACTTTACCTGTTAACTGCCTCCTCTGTCTCCACGTATCCACCCTCTCCTCGCCGGCCGGAGAGATAATTACTAAAAATGGCGTATACGTCGTCCCTATCCGCCCCCACTACCTTCCATACCAACAACCCCAGATTCTGTCCGCTTTCTTCCAAACCAAAAACGACCAGAACCGTAACTGTAGCTGCCATTCCGCCCCTCACCATTGCCTCCGCCGCCGATATTTCTTCATTCGACAGCACAACCCTAGCCGTAATCGGTGGAGGCTCCGTTGCTGCATTAGCCGCCGCTCTCTCCCTCACTGACCCCGAGCGTCGTCGGAGGCAACAGGCCGAGGAGGTTGGGGGAGGCGACAAGGAGGTAGTGAAAGATTACTTCAACAATTCCGGGTTTCAGCGGTGGAAGAAAATTTACGGAGAGACTGATGATGTTAATCGGGTGCAGCGAGACATAAGGCTGGGCCACTCGAAGACTGTGGAGAATGTATTGAAAATGTTGAAAGACGAAGGGTCGCTGGAAGGTGTTACTATTTGTGACGCCGGTTGCGGCACCGGAAGTCTCGCGATTCCCTTGGCCAAAGAAGGCGCCATTGTTTCGGCAAGCGATATCTCGGCTGCTATGGTGGCCGAGGCTGAGAACCAAGTCAGTGGTCTATGCCTTTTTCCCCTTGATTTCAGATTTTCAATATACTACAGGAACCATTAGACAAGTTCTGATTTTAATTTTGGATAATTGCATAAAGTTAGTTCCTTTATATGTTGCATGCTATATTTTCACATTAAAATTCCATTGACAGACTATATTTGTGACTGTTTCAGCAGTCGAGAGATTAATTCTT
This sequence comes from Balakata baccata, assembly GCA_949630135.1. Taxonomy (NCBI): domain Eukaryota; kingdom Viridiplantae; phylum Streptophyta; class Magnoliopsida; order Malpighiales; family Euphorbiaceae; genus Balakata; species Balakata baccata. The sequence goes on from CATIWF010160014.1 coordinate 12,187, forward strand.
TTGGAATCTTTTTTAGGCAAAAGAGCAGCTTGAAGCACTGGATGAAAATGCAGAACTTTTGCTACCCAAATTTGAAGTGAAAGATCTAGAGAGCCTAGATGGAAAGTATAACACAGTGGTGTGCCTAGATGTTTTGATTCATTATCCACAGAGTAAAGCAGATGGGATGATTGCCCATCTTGCATCACTGGCAGAGAAGCGACTGATTTTGAGTTTTGCACCAAAGACATTTTACTATGATCTATTGAAGAGAATAGGAGAGTTGTTTCCAGGACCTTCAAAGGCAACAAGAGCATATTTACACTCAGAGACGGATATAGAGCGAGCATTGAACAAGGTTGGGTGGAAGATAAGAAAGAGAGGCCTGACCACTACCCAGTTCTATTTTGCAAGGCTCGTTGAAGCTGTTCCTGCTTAAATGGGTAGAGGTTAGTTTTGAATTTTTTGCTTAATTGATCTTGTCCTTGGAAGAAGTTGTCAGGAAGCTGTTCATTATTTTGTAAAGGCCCTGAATTTTCCTCATATGCTTGTATTTTGTGTTCTTTTCTATGTTTTGCCATTTAGCTTACATCTAGTTCACGTTGGCAAAGTTTTGTGGCTAATCTTTTAACTTCCATCCTGCTTACCCATTCATGACATGAATTTGCTAGTTTAAGAAATCCATTTTCTCGTTTCCCTGCAAACTTTTTGCTTGCCATTTGGGGTGCAAGAAGGCTTATTTCTTGGGGGTCTTAGAGAGTGCACTGCAACTGCAAACTGTTGGTCATATATTTGTACAATTATGATTAACTTTTCAGTGCTGCTCCGTAAAACTTTGGTCAGTCACTCCGTTAGAATCGTGTTCTCCCGTGCATTTGATGATTGATGGTCACCTCTTAGCCTTATCTTCCATCCCTTTTGACATTGGTTCCTTGGGTACCTTGAGCCCTCAGTTTGTCTCTCAGAATCAACAAACTTTGGCATTCCATTACATGGTGTAGCTGTTTCTATGAACTCAACAACATCATATATATATCCAATATGAAGCAAATGTTAACTTTCTTGAGTCTTGACTAAATGAACCTAAACGGCAGTCTTTATAAACTTGATAGTTCACTTTGAATTCCCCATGTCAGGATTTTATAGAAGACGATAACAGAGCAATCAATGTTCTTGTTCTTCCTAAAGGGAGAATGTTAAATTAAAATTTGAATGTTCATTTTTTTTTTCCAATTCATAATATAATTTCTATATGAACGCATTAAACTGTTATGTTGAGTGAGTGAAATGAGTTTATTGATTCCTGGGAAAAAAAAACAGTTCATAATTTGTTTAACCATTGATCTAACGAAGAGACAAGGTCTATAAGACGATTTGATGGAGACTCTGGCACCAAAAGCCACCGAAAATTTATCCATGAGAAGAAAGCTGCAATCCCAAATATTGATTTTTTTTTTTTTCCCACAACTGTATCAATTTCGCATGAGGACTAGGAAATTTTTCATGTGAAAAAGAAAGAAGAATTTGACCTTGGGGAACCGTTCAAAGGGTTAATACTATTTCCTGGGCTCACATTAATGGGTGAACGTCGTTCTGCCGAACCGAAATAACTGGAAATAACCGAAAATAGAAATTAGTTAAAAACATTGAAACCAAACTCAAAATTATCTTATAAATTAACGAAGTTTATTCACTTCAAAACTTTTGATGAACTTTATTTTTCGGTTAATTAAAAATAAATTTAATTGGAAAAAATTAATTGAAAAATAAATAAGGAAGTTGAAAAATAAAAAGAAATTTAAATGAAAATAAATAAAAAAAGAAAAAAGTAAACTGAAAAAGTAAGAAAAAAGGAATTAATTTTAAAACTTTTGCTAAGTTTTTTTTTTTTTAATCATAATTTTGCTCAAAATTCTAAAGGGTATTTAGAATTATTGTTGAGTATTCTAAAAATATATTTTAAATTTTTTTATTTAATTGACTGATTTTTTCAATTTTTTATAAACTGTTTTTTTCAAATTTATTTTTTTAAAAAAAATATATATATATATATATATACATATTTCTACTAAAAACAGTTTTTAAAATTTAAAATACAAATTTTTTTTCAAAAAATATTTTTCTGAAACTTAATCTCAAATAGACCTAGATATGGGATTTTGAATCCCTTCATTTAATACAAAAGGCGTTTAATACCAGTTTTTTTATAAGAATACATAAAATCCTAATAAATTTTAATAAATTACAATCAAAAATAAATCTTAAAAAATTTAATAACATACTTTTGTTGTTCAAGATAATGTCCCTCTAGTATGAATTTTAAACAATGTAATATAATGTGTCCCATAATTTTTACGATATTTGTATAAATTTTTTAGAGTTTCGTGTACAATTGACATTTATAAAAATTTAGTGTTCCTGCTTATTACCGATGACTATAAAGACTGGACAATCAATATATTTAAGTTATATTCTTTCTAATTATTATCTTAAACAGTATTTTAATGAAAGAACATGGAATATACAGTTAATTTTTAAAAAAATTATTTCTGAATGTAATATACTGTTAATTTGTTTATTAAAAAAAAAAAAACATACCTATTCTAACGGCGTGTTAACTTTGAGGGACTTGAGTCGCTTCCCGCGCGCGCTCCTCTCAGACAATTACATTGACAGAGGATGAGATAGTAGAACCCTAGATTAAAATGGAAAAAGAACATGGCAGCGATATGGAGAGAGAAGACGACGATTCGGTAAGCGAGCTACTTCGAGATCGATTCAGGCTCTCTACCATCTCCATCGCCGAAGCTGAAGGTTCAATTTCTTCAATTTATTTGTACATTCGTCAAATTAATTTTCTTGGCATTGAAGCGGCTTTCCTTTTCTTTTCTATTTTCACCAACTTTAAATGATTCATTTTGAGCAGCTAAGAAAATTGGAATGGATATATCTGAGCCAATAGTTGCTTGCATTGCTGATTTGGCCTTTAAATATACAGGTAAAACCTTTTCCTTCACTGTCATTTTCTGTTCATTTTTTTTAATTTAGAGATCGCTGGTGTCATTTACTCCCATCGGTTTTGTTATTTTTAATTATGATCTTTTAATGTTTGATTGAGAATGGATAAAGTTTGGATTTTTTGGGTTTCTTATTTAATTTATATGGATTTCAATTGTTTCTTGAAGTTCCTTATTTAGAGGTTATAACGATAGTGGAGAAATGGAGATTGACTTCAACCTTGAAAAAAAAAATTTCTAATTTGAGGAAGAAGATTCTGCATGATGTGATAGAAATAGATGATTTCTAATTTGGGGTTCTTAAATTTAGTTATATGCATTTTATGAGCGTGGGGTTTTAGTTCTTGGGAGGTGAGAGAGGTCTCTGTTAGTTGCATCGTCATTGTTTCGTTAAGCTAATATTACCCTAAATGAGATTGCTTGTTTTTAAAACCAGAGCAACTAGCAAAGGACTTTGAGTTGTTTGCACAGCATGCTGGTCGCAAAACTGTGACCATGGAAGATGTCATACTTGCTGGTAAGTTCTCTGAAGTTACTGAACCATCAATCTGTAGTAAGAACTCATGTCTCATGATGCTCTTGGGTTTTTTCTTTTTGATTGATTACACCATCATATGGATTTTTCTTTATTCTTTGGTCTAAATTTTTCTACAATAATTATGATTTTGACAGAGTGATGAAGAAAAATTTAGAATGGTGCATAGAAACACCATTGTCAATCTATCTTTTTCATGCAGAAGGAATTTATCTTTTCCTTCATTTTGTGCATTTGTTTTCAGTATCATCAAACATGGAAAGATGAGCGAAAATAGACAAAATTAAGAAAGCTCCATTTCTTTAATTGTCGTTGAGAAAGCAAGAAGTGCCGAGTCTGACACATTTTCTCTGGTTTCAGCTCATAGAAACGAACATCTAGCTGTCTCATTGAGATCCTTCTCCAATGACCTGAAGGCAAAAGAACCCCAGTCTGAGAGAAAACGAAAGAAAATGTTAAAGAAGGATGACAAAGCTACTAATAGTGCAGTACAAATTCAAGATCTTTAAGAATATTACATTACATCTCAATTTTAAGAAAATTGAGATGTTTGCCTACTTGGCGAATGTGAAATGCTTCTTGTAGATATAATGCCGTTAAGCTGGAAGTAATTATACTTCCCAGTTCCCGTTAGTCTTCTTTTGGTCTTTCATTAGTCCAGAGCTTTCTATTTAACTTCTGATGCTTGCATGAGACTGCAGGTACTAACTCTGAACCTCTGCTGCGTACAGTGACTTTGGGCCAATGTCTTGTGATTTTGCTTTTCTAGCCCAGATATATATGATCCTTAAGTCTGATCCATCAATCTTCTTTTCCTTATGCACTATGTGCTTACAGAATACATGCAACTTCCTACATTTTTCAATTGCGATATGATAAATTAAACAGCATTACTATTTGCACCCTGTAAAAGCCTAATTCCTTTTTTCTTTTATCTCTTTCGTAAGCAAAGCCTAATTCTTTTATACGCTTTTCTATTAATCTTGCAAGCTATGCTGGCTAAAGTGAGAACTTATAATTGATGTTTCACTCTAACTTTAGCCACAATCTTTTCTCATGGGCCAATGCCGTGAATCAAAAAGTGACGATGTGGTCCGTTCTGGCGATTTCTATATATTTCATTTGTGCCCACGGGCTGGAGCCCATTTGCTGGTCAGCACCTTGCATTCAGATCCTGAAATAAATAAAAAAGCATTAGTATTTCTCTGATTAGAACGTATTTTACTCGTTATATTTTACCAAATGCGTAAGAATTAGAAATAGTTATACTGGAAGCTGTGGGATTCTTAAAGTTTGGAAATGGTTCATTGACCAGACAATGAAATCAATACATTTACATCTCTCTGCGTGAGCTTTGATAAGTGTGAAACAAAGGAGTTACTGTTACGGTGTGGTTAATGTGCCAAAATAGTATCACAAGATTTTACTAATCACCGACTCCAACCTCAAAAAACGCAGGAAATCATATTCAACTTTTTTTTTTCCTTTTTTTCTGGTTTGGTTAGTCCAAATCAAAAATCCTGAAACTAGTAATGATAGAGATGGAGATAGGATTTGGTAGTAGCAAGAGCATGATTATCTACTTACGAATGAGATTGTAATATCCTATTTGGCACTTACAAGACCAATTGGATGAGATAGGATTTGGTAGTAGTAAGAGCATGATTATCCGCTTGCAAGTGAGATTACAATATTCTACTTGGTACTTACAAGATCAGTTATATGAGCAGAGATACTACTTTCAATTTTGTAAGCTTTCAACATTAGAAATAGAAAAGAGACAATTTCAAATAATTAAAATATTCTTATGAGTCTCACATGTATTATTTAACATTAATTTGATGAATTTAATTTTATAATATAATATATAAAATTAAGTTAATATAATTAATTATATTTAATAATATAATTATTATAAAGCTAAAGTTAATTAATTAGAAAAATTAATAGTAGAGAAACATTTACTCTACAATCCGGTATCGGGTTTTAAGTATATATACTATAAGTTAATAATACTAATTATACTTAATAATATAAATACAATTATTAATATAAATATGAATATAATTAATATAAAATTGAAATTTATTATATAAATCTAGTATCAGATTTAAGTAATAAAACTAAGACTTGGATTTATATTATCCTTTATCCAATTTATTTGACAATAAAAAAAATAATATTTTAATTATTAATAGTGAATATAATATATTAAAAATTAATCGTATATTATAAATTAAAATTAATGTTATTGGAGAAATAAAATATATTTAAAAGTATAGTTAAAATTTTATTGGTATGACAGTGAGATCCATTATTTATAATTTTTATGCTTATTTATAATTTTCATTCAATTGCATAAAAGGATGATAATATAAGACGAAAGAGTACAGAAACTGAGCGTGCTTCTGGCGACATCCTACCAAAAGCCCAATGAACTTATCAGAGGTACAGTCAGACTCAGAGTCATAACAAATAGGACAAAGTCTCTCTGTTTTTTGCACTTTCATTTTCCTTTCTCTTTCTGCTGCAACAAACCCGCCCCTTTACAAAATTTGCTCAATCTTACTTAGTAATTTAGAACATGCGCATGAAGTGGTTATAGTTGTTTATATGTTACTTGTCACGTTGTTGGAACCACATTCATTTAAGTTTGGTAAATTACACCCTTCTATTTTTTTTTTTTAAATATATATATATAATATTATATAAATTTATAATATCTTTTAAATTTTGGTCCTCTAAATATTAAAAATCAATTTTTATATCTTTAATTTAAATTTCTAACTCTTTATCTCTCCTAATTTAGATATATGCCTATTATGTTTTGTGTTGTTTCATATTTGGCTTTTTAGCCATTTATTACTTCATCAGTTCATCTTTGTTTATCTGGGGAAGTTCTGGCACTTGCAGAATGCATAGAAAAACAAAAGAGAACAGTTGAGAGTTTGTCTTGTTACTGGTGGAGAAGGGTCCAGGCTCCAAGTAGATGGAAGATGTAGTAGGAGTAGCAAACATCACAAACTCACATGGGCATTATGTTAATGTAAAGAAGGTACACAAGTGTGACAGTGATATACCCACCACCCTGCTTTGCAAATTTTATCTTGTTTTTTCGACTTTAAGATGGATGTGCTAACTATGGCCTATTTGGGACTTTGTCCCCAATTTTAGTTAAGTGTACAATATTACTCCCAATCATGGAAGAACTCGTTGGATGGAATTTATCCATATAAAACGTTTTAATATATTTTCAATATAAGTTGACTGATAAATAAAAATTTCTCCAAATAAATATTATATCTATACATAAGATAAAATTTTGTGTCTCAAATCTTTTATTTCAAATTCATTTGTTAATTAAATTATTGTTTCTGTCAACTATTCGGGAGTCCCAATAATAGCAAAACTATAATTTATTTATTTAATAAAAATACATGGACAAATTCGATTGTTAGTATATCATTTTTCCAAAAGATATTCACTAAAGCGGTTATACCACATTCGTCCAGATTATTTTAATTCATACAAGGATATTTGTAGCTTAATTGAATATATTTCTTTAGGTTTTGAGCTACATGCTTCAGACATTTTTAGTCATTTAGGCATTTTCATATAAATTTCATTATTAAGTGATTCATATAAATAAGTTGTAATAACATCTATAAGTCGCATATGGAGTCATTCTAAACTTGTCAGACTAGTTAAAAATTTAAATGTGATTGCATCCACAACTGAGAAATACGTTTCTTCATAATCAATGTTATGTTTTTGTGAGAACTAGAGATGACAATGGATAGGGTACCCGTGAAAAATATTCTACCTGAACCCGATTATATACTTACACATACCAGTCCCAAACCCGATTAGTATTATCTATTTAATTACCTGAATTCGTTTAATTACCCGTTTATCATTAAAAAAAATAAATTAAAATAAAATAAAATTCAAACTAAATAAATAATTAAAATTTACAGACAATCTATTATAAATTACTACAAAATAAAATAAAATAAACAAAATAAAAATTTAACATATTTAAATTAAAATAATTCATCAGATTGTATAAAAATAACATTAAAACAATAAAATTTAAATATTCTATGTTATGATAGAAAAATTATATTTCAAATTTTCAACTTCCATTACATTTTTAATTTAACAACACATAAAAAAAATAATTTATTATATCATTACATTCAATAAACTACTATAAAATAAATCTTTTGTATATATATATATATATATAATCGAGTTTATCGGGTAATAGGTACCCGATGACTTATACTTGTACTCGTCTCATAACCCTAATAGCATTATCCATTAAGGTTTAAACGAATTCGGATTGAATGATACCCATAAAATTCGTACTCTTTGTCATCCTTAGTGAGAACCCTTGTGCTATAAGTCTTATTTTGTATTTCACAATTTCATTTTTCTCATTGCGTGTACGCATAAAAACCTATTTATAACCTACTGGCTTAATATTTTCATGTGTAAAAACAATGGGGCCAAAAATTTGGTATTTTTCTAATGAGTTTAATTCCATCTTGAGTACTTGGATTGCATCTTTTCATTTAAACTAATCATTTCTTTATTGATATTTATTAATTAACTTAGGTTCAATGTTCTTACTTTTTTTTTTTGCAATATCAATTCTATTGCATATGCAAATATATTCTCAATAATAGTTTCACTTCAATCTCATCTCTTTCTTGAAGTGACATAGTTGATTGAGATCTCATTATTTTTATAATTTTTAGGTACCTAAACCTCTTCAAGGGTTACTTGCTCATCTATATCATCCATTATAGGCACTCAAAGAGCATTAATAATTTTTTAATTATCACTTTGTTTATTTTGTTTCCTTTTCTTTAATGGGTTTTTATCTTTGGAACCGGATGGTCTACCACGCTTCTGGCTTGTTATGGATTTATTTACTATAATATTAACATATTGTCCTACTAGAACATCAATTCTAATTTGAGCATTTTCAACTGGTATATAAAAATTAGTAACTCTTTTTGGATCACAAAATGCATATGGCAATTGGTTTGTTGTACTTTGTAAATGAATAATCCTTTAAACATCTAATTCATATTGTTTTGTATAATGATCAAGATGATTTAATGATCGCTCATTCCAAACAATTTGTTTTTCTAATTACTTGTTCTCTCCCCCCAATTTAGGAAATAGAGTCTGATTAAAATGACAATCATTAAATGTCACAATAAAGACATTTCCGGTTAATGGTTCAAGATATTTGATTATAGAAGGGGATTCATATCCAATATATGTTCTCAATTTCTTATGAGATTCTATTTTTGTGTGATATGGGGGTCAATTAGGATATAATAACACACAAAAATTCTCAAATGGAAAATATTTGACTCCTAGCCAGAAACCAACTTTAATAGTGAAAATTGAAGATAAATAATTGGTTTGATACATAAATAGTTGGTTTGATACGTATAAGAGTTGATGCATGTTCACAAACAATAATTGAGAAGTTTATTTTCATAAGTAATGGTCTAACTATTAATTGAAAATGTTTAATAAAAGATTATGTTCGACCATTTTGAGTATGAATATGAGTTAAGGGATGTTCAGTAGTTATTTAAATTGACATGCAATAATTATTAAAAGCCTTAAATGCGAATTCACATGCATTATCAAGACGAATTGTCTTAATAACATATTTTAGAAATTGTGCTCTTTATTGAATTAATTGAGCAAGTAATCTAGCAAATACTAGATTTTGAGTTGATAATAAACATACATGTGACCATCTTATTGATGCATCTATTAATACTATAAAATATTTAAATGGTCCACATAGTGGATGAATTGATCCACAAATATTACCTTGTATACGTTCCAGAAAATTAGGTGATTATTATAAATTTTGCTTGGTGAATACTTAATAATTAATTTTCCATTAGAGCAAGCCGAATATGAAAATTTATTATATTGAAGAATTTTATAGTTTTTCAATAAATGACCATATGAGCTCTCAATAATTTTTCACATCATTGTTAATCTATAATGACCTAAACTATCGTATCAAATAAGAAATGTATTTGGATTAGTAAACTTTTGGTTTACTACCATATTTGTTTCAACTGTACTCATATGTGTGTAATATAAGTCATATGAGAAAGCAGGTAATTTCTCTAATATACATTTCTTATCTATTACAAGGGTTGTAATATGGAAATATTTAATATTTCTCATATTTGTAGTCTCAATATAATATCCATTTCAGCGAATGTATTTAAAACTCAATAAATTTCTACGAGATTTTTGGGGAGAATAATGCATTTCTAATAAAGAAATATGTATATATAGGTAGTAATATATTTGTTCTTCTAGATCCTTCAATTATCTTTTACTATCAGATATTGTATTAACATAAGTTTCTCTCATTATTATGTGATAAAAATATTTATTGTCTTTTAATATGGTATGTGTGGTTACACAATCCGTAAGATATAAATCAACATTATTTGCTCTTAATCTTACTAATGATTAAGTATGATTCATAATATATTGTCATCACCGATAAAATGACCTATTTTTCCTTCAAGATCCTCAAAAGAATCCGACATATCTAAATATGTGATATCATCAAAGT
>CATIWF010160066.1:0-41838 GCA_949630135.1 Balakata baccata
TAGGTGAGCTGTAACCGATTTCCATGTGCCTTTAGCTAGCTGATAGGTCAGTTAAATATCCCCGAGGTATAGTAGAGGATCTCTTGGTCCAAATCGTTAAGTTAATCATTCCTGTCGATTTTATTGTTCTTGACATGGAAAACTCCCCCTTTGGGGCTACTTGGCAGACCATTCATGGCAACTACCAAAACAATTATTGATGTTGATAATATTAAGCTATCTATGACTGTTTTGGGGGAGACGGTTGAATTTAAAGTATTTGATTCCATGTCCTGCCCATTTACTACTCCATTTGATGAATGTTCTTACATAGACTGTTTGGATTCACTTGTTTGCAATTTTTATTGGCAGGAAGAGGAAGATAAGTTAGGAGTAGCTCTGAGTGTCAATGAGTTTGTTAACCATATGGTGATTGCTCTCTATTTTAATCTAACAATCAAATTAAGTGTTACTAACATCTTTGTTAAGTGTTGTTATAATAGTGTTCAAAGTTTTAGCATATTTGGTCAAGGTTTCTTCATTGAACAACTCAAGAATTTTCTGGAGACGTGTAACCCCCAACCGGGACAATAATCTCCTGACCTGGACAAGAGTACAGACCGGGATGTTACATGTCCAGACCGGAAAAATGCTGTCTCCAAGTGTTTCAAACGTCCAGTAGCAAAAGTAGACCGAGACAAGGCGTGTCCCAACTGGGACTGGCATTTTTCAGACCAGAACAATAATGTCCCGATTGGGACTGTGGTACAGACCAAGGAAAGCAAGTGTCCAGATCAAAAAGCTCTACAGAATGATGACCCAAAAGTTCCAGCAGCAAAAATAGATTAGGACGTGGTATGTCCCGATCGGGACACTCAGTTTCCAGACCGGGAATGGTAGTCTCGAGCGGGACTCATTCAGACCCAAGTTCCTGGCAGTGGCATCATCGGACAAGTCCCGACCAGGACACATGGAGTCCCGATTGGAAAAATTGAATAAAAACTAGTAGTTGGCATTTTCAATCAATCAGAAGCTGCCACGTATCAAAAGTGGACATTTCCCGATCGGAAAAGCATGGTTCTCGACCGGGACACTTCTCTCTGTAAATAATATTAAATGCACTTGTAAGAGAACGTTAGAAATAGTTATGACACCATTTTGTAATGGCTAATTGGTAGATAATCAGTATAAATACCTTACCAAAATGCCATTTAAAAAAGACACTTTCCTTTTATGCAAAACGAAGCACCTTCTTCCACGGAGATACTTTTAGAAACACTTTGTCACCAACCTCATACTCGATGTCTCTTTGTCTCAAATCTGCATAAGACTTCTATCTATCTCTAGCTACCTTGAGCCTGTCTTTGATCATTTTAATCTTCTCCTGTGTCTGTTGAATCAAATCCGGTCCTAACACCTTCCTTTCACTAAGTTCTGTCCAGCATATTGGAGTTCTGCATCTTCTACCATAAAATGCTTCATATGGGGCCATGCCAATACTAGCCTGGTAACTGTTGTTATACATAAACTCCATCAGTGGTAAGAACTTGTCCCAGCTTCCTGTAAATTCAATCACACAGCTTCGAAGCATATCCTCTAATAATTGGATTACCTGCTCCGATTGTCCATCTGTCTGAGGATGAAAAGCCGTGCTAAAATTGAGTTGAGTACCCAATGGTCCCTGAAGACTCTTCCAAAATCTGACACCTTCACCTTTAATGCAAGGAGTGAAAGCAATGAGAAAGTCACCCATGAAGACCTTCTTTACATCTATGCCATGGTTCACAATCGGCCTACGGACATAGCTCATCTTCTCATAGATAAATTTCAATCCATGGCCTCTACCAGCAAGGGCATAAGTTCACTCCATTCCCAAATTACCTTTCTTGCAAGGCATCTCAAACAAATGACAACAGAAAATTATGCACTTCTCACTTCCTCTCGCTCTCAATATGAAAGCTTCTTTGATATCCAATATCTCTTGAATTGTAAGGCAATTGGGAGACTTTCCAAGGATATTGACTCATTCTTCTATACTTTTGGGGAACATGATGCCCAAAAGGCCACTGAAGAAGCCATAAGGAAAAAGGCAAGACTTTCAATAGGAGGAGAAGGCCCAAGTGCATAAGAGATGCCACCTCCACCACCACCTCCTCAACCTCAACAACCCACTTTGCAAAGTCTTTATGACTTTCAAATGCAATCCTTCACTACTTTGAAGGATATGGTGCAAAATCTCCACCTTGACATTTAAACATGCAAGGGCAACTCAATTTGAATGTATGCATCTATAGCTTTGAACAAGACCCACCATTTAAGGGGGAGTAAGGTGACAAGGAAGAAGAAGATGGTGGAGATGAAAAGGAGGGTAATGATGAAGAAGGAGATGATTAACTTAGAATTTATCTCTTACATTTTCTTTATGTCTATCCATGCTTATGTACTTTAATTCAGTAATAACATTGTCTCTGTCTTCCTTATATTCTCTACATATCTTCTCATTCTTTTTGATATTGACAAAGGGGGAGAAGCATATCTAAGCAAAAATTTTAATTTTCCCAAATAGGAATTAAGGTTGACCTTTTGACTTTTACTATTTAATATGATTTATATCTTCAAATGATATGAAACTTTGAATACAAATTATTCTATGTGTCAATTTAATTATAGAACTATCAATTTGATATTTTTATTTAGTTTGATTGTCAAAATCAAAAAAGGGGAGATTGTTAACCATAGGGGGATTGTTTTCTATTTTGAACTTGACAATCAAATTAAGTGTTACTAACATCTTTGTTAAGTGTTGTTTCAATAGTGTTCAAAGTTTCAGCATATTTGGTTAAGGTTTCCTCATTTAACAATTCAAGAATTTCCTGGAGATGTGTAACTCACGACCGAGACAAGAGTACAGACCGGGAAGTAACATATCCAGACTGGAAAAATACTGTCTCTAAGTGTTTCAAACTTCCAATAGCAAAAGCAGACCGGGACAGGGCATGTCCCAATCGGGACTGGCATTTTCCAAACTGGGAAAATAATGTCCCGATGGGGACTGTGGTATAGACCAAGCAAAGCAAGTGTCCAGACTGGGAAACTCTACAGAATGATGACCCAAAAGTTCCAGTAGCAAAAGCAACCGGGATGTGGTATGTCCTGACTGGGACACTCAGTTTTCCGATCGGGAATGGTAGTCCCGAGCGGGACTCATTCAGACCCAAGTTCCTAGAAGTGGCATCATCGAGTAAGTCCCGACCGAGACAAATGGAGTCTTAATAGGGAAAATTGAATAAAAAACTAGATGTTGGGATTTTCAGTCAATCAGAAGCTGCCACGTATCAAAAATGGACATTTTCCGATTAGGACACTTCTCTCTGCAGATAACATTAAATGCACTCGTAAGAGAATGTTAGAAAAAGTTATGACACCACTTTGTAACAGCTAATTGGTAGGTAATCAGTATAAATACCTTACCAAAAGGCCATTTAAAAGATCCAACAACTTAACAAGTGCGAAAGCTATTGCAATTTATTTTCTCAATCCTTTCATTAATTGTTTTGGTATAAGGGTTCAAGTGTTTATCTTAAAACACTTGGGTTGTCTTGTAATTGGGTAATGTGAGCCAAATTACAAGGAATTGGTTGTTGTGTGAGCCACAAAACACAAGGAAATTTTGGGTTGAGTGTTAGCTTTGATAAAACACCTAGTTGGGAGTGAGCTTGTTAAAACTCCAAAGATTGTAATCTAAGTGATTAGATTAGTGAATACCCAATCTAAGTTGGGGAGAGGAGTAGGGTTAGTTAACACTCGAACCTCTATAAAATTTGTGTCTCAATCTTCTCCTTTTCTTCTACTATCTTATGAGTGCAAATTTTTTAACTTCCCACCAATTCATTCCCCCCCCCCCCCTTTTGGTAATTGTTTGGGCAACACATCTCTTTCCCTATTCTCCTTAATTTTCTTGTTCATCCCTATTTGCCAAAACTTTCAATTCCTCACCAATTCATCCCCTTTTTTTAGTGATTATTTAGGCAACAATTGGTCAGAGCAAGATCAAGCGTTTAAGCTTAATTTGCACTAGCAAAGATCAATAAATGGCCGACAAAGGATCTAAAGTCTTAAACCATTCTTTGACAGTTCCAAGTATGTCTTATGGAAGTTTAGGATGGAAGGGTTTTTGGATAGTGAAAGAGTCGACGTATGGGATAGTGTTCGCAAGGTGTGGATAACCCTAACAAAGAAGAACGTTGATGGTGAAGACGTAATCCTTCCACACTATAAGAAATTTACAATTTAACGATGCCAAAATAGCATCGCTAAAAGTTAAATAACGTCGCTAAAGTGAGCTAGCGATGCTTTGGCAATGCCGAGACTACATCTCAAAAAAAGCTGTCGCAACCTTGATTTAGCAATGCTTAAATAGAGTCGGTAAACAGTGACACCAAAGATGTCACTATGTAACAAAAGCCATTGCTAGTTTATAGAGACAAGAACCATCTGATAACTCAGTTAGCAACAAGGTTAGTGACGCTCATATGTTGTAGCTATATAGCGACACATTCCTCTGTTGCTAAATTTTGATGTTTTAGTAATTTATTGATTTTTAGCAACACCATTTTGCATCCTAATTTGTCTTTACATTTTCTTTATTTTAAAAAATCAAATACCTATTAATAAAACAACAATTAACCTAGATATCATTTCAATCGTCATAATCAAACCATTCAACATTCATCATAATCACAAATTCATTATTCAAATAAACTCTAATAATAAATTAAATTATAAAATTAATCCAAATTTTTATATTTTATTATAAATGTGTCTAACAAAGTCAATACAAGAATAAAATCCAAAATAAGTATAAAAAGTCCATCCATAAGTGGATGGAGGATCTCTAGGTGAAGAAAGACTGAAAAGCGGTGCACCAGTTCCTGCAAATTAAAATTACTATTTATGTAAAAAAATTCAAGTCATACTCTAATATAAATAACAGAAAATTACATTCATAAAAGAACAAAGCAATGAGCCAAAATTAAATTATAATTTGTAGGACTCAAAACTTTACATATTTAGTTTGAATATTTTTTATTCAAGGCATTCTAGAATTTTTCTGTGCACAACCAAACTCATCCTAAGTTTGTAATAATGACAGAGACATCTTCCAAATCAGAAAACCATTTTAAAATAGAAAATCAAATTCACAGCAACTAAACTAAGTTGATTCAAATTGACATCTGAGAATACTATATTAAATTATTGCCATGTTTAGTGAGCTATATATAAATGATAATTCACTTTCATATGATATTAAAAGAAATTAAGAGAACCAACCTTTTAAAAGTGGGGCTAAGCAAATTTGAGTTTTTCTTTATGTGCAAGACTTTTCAGCATTCATATATTCTACTGGCTCATAGTATGCTCTTCCAACCTTCATCAAGATATAAGAAGCAATATATCAGCATATTATGTCATGCTTAATAGAGTTAAAAAATAACTATGTAATGGAAACATAAAATTTAAATCTCATTAGTTTTTAGCACAAGCAAACAGGCCATATACAATATGGTTATGCCCTTTAACCACGTATGGCTCTGCCACAAGTGATATAACCTTGTATGGTCATTTCATAATATAAATTATCAAGTGAGAAAATGAAGTATATAAAAATATACATATATGATGATCATATTTAGAATTTGTGGCAAAAAGAATGAACCTAATCGAATATATATATATATATATATATATTCAAGAATGGACATTACCTTCTTATTTTTGCTGTTTGCTCTTTTATATGGCTCATGCCACTCATCCCTTGGCACTATAAGAAAATAGCAATTTAGCACTCAAGGCATGTGAGAAAAGGGAGAGAATAAGCCTCTTGCACTCAAGGCAAGCACCACCTCCTCCAAGGCTCAAGACTTAGACCTCATTAGTGATGATGCAGTAAGCGAAGAAGATGATGAGGAGATAGCCATGCTAACTAGAAAGATGAAGAAGACGATAGTCAACAAGTATGGGACTATCAATAACTACAAGCAAATAGTCTCATAGTTCAAAGGCTCGTTATCCAAAAACAAGAAAGAGATGAAGTGTTATGAATATGGAAAGAAGGGGCACATCAAATCCGAATGTCCTAGGCTCAAGAAGTATAAGGGCAAGTCTTGCAAGGATGGTGGAGACAAAAGCCACAAAGCTACATGGGATGATCCTACATCAAGTGATGATGAGGAGAGTCCAAGAGATGTGGCAAACTTGTGCTTCATGGCTTTGGAGGACAACTCAAATGAGGTAACTTATAACTCTTACTCTTTTGATTTACATTCTTATGATGATGATGATGATGATATTGATGGTGATCTCATTAATGTCATGAGCTTAGAAGTAAAGAGGTATAAAAAGAAAACATATTTTCACAAAAAGAATAGCTTCAAAATTAAGGATGATATATCCAACCTTCAAAAGGTTGTAGAAGAGCTAAAAACTTCCAATGCTTCTCTTAAGAAGTCATTGGATGAGATTTCATCTAGACCCTTAACCAATTCTTTACTTAAAGAAAACAATGCTTTGAAAAAGATGTTGAGGAATTGAGACTTTCTATTTCTAAATTGTACAAAAAGAAGCAAAATTTGGCACCTTTATTGTATCACAAAGACCTCCCTTAGTGAGACATGTCTTAGGCTTTAATGAAGCATTATCTTTTATCATCTATAGCTAGCACTATATTTATGAAAGCTTCTACACCATAAATCTCTTCTCTTAAGGTAGTTGCCTATATGGCAAAGAATGAATCACACACTAAAGCCTCTACTTAAAGAAAGAGTAGTATAGCCCACTTGGTTCAAGAGGAAAACCTTAAAAGGCCAACCATGCCTTCTTGTATAAGAGTTATGCACCTAGGAAAGCACCCACCATACATAATTGTGTATGTTGTTGAACTTCTTCTTTTGCCTCAAACAAGAAGGTTGTGAGGCCTAAACCCTAAGCGAAAAGATAATAAAAGTCTTTCAAGACAAAGCAATGTCATTATCGCATGGAATTTAGGCACACAAACATTCATTGTTTGATTTGAAATCCTATTGGGATTCTTCTAGGACTAACCCCCAAGGACTGAGTTTGTTTGGATACCTAAAAACCAAACTTGAATCATTGTTTTGCAGGTATGCCTTAAATCCACAAGCAAGGAAAATATGTGGCTATTGGATAGTGGATGTTCAAGGCATATGAATGGAAACATAAGCCTCTTCACAAGCATCAAACGTGTAGATAGATGTAAGGTTACCTTTGGAAACAATGCAAAGGGTAAGGTAATTGGCATTGGTTCCATATGAATTGATGGCATTTCAATTATAGATGATATTATGCTTGTTGATGGCTTAAAGCACAATCTTTTGAGTGTTAGTCAATTATGTGATAAGGGATACCAAGTCATTTTTAGCTCTAATGGATATCTAGTGACCTCTTTGAATGGTCAAGGGATATTCATTCAAAGGAGAAAGAAATGGTAATAGTTACATAATTGACTTACACAAGTTGACTAATGTTTCTCTAGTTGTCTTGTGTCTATTAACGAAGAATCTTGGCTATTAAATAGAAGGCTTGGATATGCAAGCATGGATTTGATTAAAAGCCTTAGCAAGGATGAACTAGTAGATGGGCTCCCAAAGGTCAAATATATGAAAGACAAGACTTATGAGCCATGTCAAAGGGGGAAGCAACACAAATCATCTTTCAAGCTCAAAACCATTATGACTACTTCTAGACCTTTACAACTCTTGCAACTTGATTTGTTTAGTTCTTATAGAGTTGCTAGTTTGGGTGGTAAATACTATGCATTTGTCATTATTGATGGCTACTCTAAGTTTACCTAGTTTGGGTGGTAAACACTATGCATTTGTCATTATTGATGGCTACTCTAAGTTTACTTGGGTAATTTTCTTAGCTCATAAATATGAGGCATTTGAAAATTTCAAGCACTTTGCCAAAAGGGTCCAAAATAAAAAGGGATACTTTATCTCAAATATTAAAAGTGACCATGGCAAAGAATATAAAATGAATCTTTTGAAAACTTTTGTTTAGAAAATAGTATTTCACGTGATTTTTCCTCTCCAAGAACTCCTCAATAAAATTGGATAGTTGAAAGGAAAAATCAAACATTGGTAGAGTTGGTTAGAACAATGCTTAATGAGTACGGTTTACCAACCCACTTTTGGGCAGAAGCCACTAATACCCTTGTATATTTCAAATCATGTTTTTAAAAGACCTTTTTTAATTAAAAACTCTTATGAGCTATGAAATGGAAGAAAACTCAAGATTTCATACCTTAGAGTATTTAGCTGCAAGTGTCTTATATTGAACAGGACAACCTTAGGAAATTTGCTTCAAAATTGGATAAGGGCATATTTCTTAGCTATTCCATCTTTAGCAAAGCTTATAGGGTCTTCAATAAGAGAACTTTAGTTGTAGAAGAATCCATGCATGTTGATTTTGATGAAACTTGTAGACTTGATCTTGAAAAAGGTATTTCTTTGGATGATGTTGTAGGTTCCTTGGAGGACTTCAATCTTGATCAAGAGGAAAATGAAGAATCATTAAAGAAGGGTGATCATGATAAGGAATAAGAGAAACAACATCAAGAGGAAGCTCAACCTCAAGCCCAAAAGTAAGGAACCAATGAGCTACTAAGAGAGTAGAAGTTTGTGAGAAACCACCCAACGAAACAAATCATTAGTGATCCTACAAAAGGTGTAAGTACTTGATCCAAAGTTCTTGATTCTAATCTTGCTTTTGTCTCTCAAATTGAACCAAATTTTATTGATAAGGCTTTAGGTGATGAAAGTTGGGCAATTTATATGCAAGAGGAACACAACCAATTTGAGAAAAATAAGGTTTGGACCTTGGTTCCAAACCTAAGTATTACCCAATTATTGGTAGTAAATGGCCTACAGGAACAAGTTAGAAGAGGAAAGTAACATCACTAAAAGCAAATCTAGATCGATTGCCAAAGGGTATAACTAAGAGGAAGACATTGATTTTGATGAAACTTTTGCTCTCATGGCAAGATTAGAAGCAATTCACATTTTATTAGCATATGCATGCCACATGAATTTTAAACTTTTTCAAATTGATGTTAAAAGTGCATTTTTGAATGGTTTTATCTTGGAGGAAGTTTATGTTGAACAACCTCCCAATTTTGAAGATCATGCATTTCCAAACCATGTCTATAAGCACACTAAAGCATTATATGGATTGAAGCAAGCTCCTAGAGCTTGGTATGAAAGGTCTAGTAAATTTCTTCTGGACAATGGTTTTTCCAAAGAACATGTTGATAAAACCCTTTTTATCAAAAAGCTTGAGCATGACATTATCATTGTTCAAATTTATATTGATGATATCATTTTTGGGTCTACTAATGAAAATATTTGTCAAGAGTTTGCTAAGTATATGTCTAGGGAGTTTGAAATGAGTATAATGGGAGAACTCAAATTCTTTCTTGGTCTTCAAATCAAGCAAAGCAAGGAAGGTATCTTCATTAACCAATCCAAATACACAAAGGAGCTAATCAAGAAGTTTGGAATGGATAGATGTAAGAATGCCAAGACCCTAATGAGTACATCAATAAAATTAGACAAAGATGAGAAGAGTAAAACTATTGATGAAAAGCTTTATAGAGGTATGAACAATTCTCTTCTTTAATTAACCATCTCTAGACCCGATATTATGTATAGTGTATGCTTATGAGCTAGATTTCAATCGTGTCCTAAGGAATCTCATTTGCATGTGGTGAAACATGTTTTAAAATATCTTCATGGCACCATGCATTTAGGTTTATCGTATCCTAGAAATTTACATCATTCCATATCATTGGTTTCTTGAATGCCAACTATGTTGGTAATCTTTTAGATAGAAAAAGCACATTCAAACTTGTCACTTCATTGGTGAATGTTTGGTTTCTTGGTTTAGCAAGAAATAAGTTTTGGTTGCCTTGTCCACCGCCGAAGCAAAGTATGTGGCCGTGGATTATTATTGCACTCAAGTTCTTTGGATGAGATAATAACTTAAGGACTATGGCCATGTGATTGATCATATTCTCATCAAATCTGACAACACTAATGCAATAAATCTATCAAAAAAATCTCTTTCAATATTCTAGGAGTAAGCATATTAACATTAGACAACATTTTTTTAAGATATCATGTCCAAAATGGTGATGTTATGTTAAAGTTCATTAACACGATAACCAATTGGCGAACATTTTCACAAGTCTCTTAATGATGAAATGTTTTCTTTCATAAATGTTGTGTTAGAGTTCATTAACACCAACAACCAATTGGTAGACATTTTCATAAGCCTCTCAATGATGAAAGGTTTTGTTTTATAAAAAGGGAGTTTGGTATGCTTGATGGGAGCATATTGATTTTAAATGTTTTTAAGTTATGCATTTGCATCACCTCATATATTTGTGCATCAAGATGTGAATTATATGCTTGATATGAATGCCATGACTTTACTTGCCTTTCTATATAATTGTGTGTAAATTTTTGAACATTTGTGTTCTTAGAGTTTAATTTGGTGAACTTCGAGGTTTAAATGGTAAAAAACATTCATATTAATCTTTTATGATATGCCATATTAGGATGCCTTTGTCTAAGTTGTGTTTCATTCTTTATGTTTTCTGCCTACTTGTAATTCGCGCTCGCAAGCTTTCATTTCTCATTGGCAAAATCCATCTGGCTCTTTACCTTTATCAATCTCTCAAATTTCATGCTCGGCAACCTCAATTCACGATTGTGAGATTTGAATCTTTTTAGACCATTGCAACCTTTCAGCTTTTCTCGCTCGGGAAACAGTACAAGAATTTAAAATTTCTGACCATTATACCTTTCATGATTGGGAATCTCTGTTTCCCAATCAGGAAAGATACACTGACAGCTTTTTGAAAACCACCCTATAACATTTCAAAACCATCATAACTCCTCATTTAAACCCTCAAATGGCTCTTTTATGTACTTTAAACATATAAATACCCTTGTTTACTCTTATTCTCTCTCATTTTTGCATTCCATCGTATTTTCCTTCACTTCTCTCTCTAAAAAAAATCCTCTCAAACCTATCTTCTTCCTTAAACCATCAATGGCACCTAAAGCAGCCTCATCAAAAGCTCGTACCTTTAAGGGAAAAGCCCTTGCAACCTCCTCAACCGGCCCTATCACCTCCTAAAAGGATATCTTTAACCGTTTTTCCAAGGAAGAGAAAGTTCGCTACAACCAAATCACTAGAAAAATTTTCTCTCCAACTAAACTCTTGACTTGGATGACATGGGAAAGTTAGGTCTTATAGAAGAGATTGAAGCAGCTTTTGAGGAGATGGGATGGACTAAATTTGTGATTCCATATGAAGATAGTCATAGTAAACTCACTATTGAGTTTCCCTTCACTTTCCAAGTTATCAAAGATGCAAACCATCTATTAGGCTACTATGGAATACAATTCTGCATGTTTGGGCAGCAGTAAGAACTCACAAAGATTTAAGTGGCCAACATCTTTAGGTTCCACAAGAAAGGCATATTGAATGATGTAAGTATGCATCTCATCTATTCCGTCTTTTGTCAATCTATCTCTTGTAAGAACCAACTTGATAAGTTCTCTAACTATAAACACATCAACTCCTTCTTCACTTCATCATTCATAGGACTCTTACCTTCACCTTCATTGCTAAGGGTGACAGTAATGAGAAAGTGACCAATAAAGACCTTAACCTTCTCTATGCCATGGTTTATCATAAGTAAATTGAAACCACACCCCTTCTTCTTGATAAGTTTTATTCCATGGCCAACACAACTTGTGGCACCATCTCCCTCCATGCTCAAATCACCTAATTGTTATCAGTGGTGTGTATGCCCTAGTGCATTCACAGCTTTTTATATATTAATTATATATACCCCAATGGACACATGTATATTTCACATTCATAATAAATAATTATTCAAGTTGTTGATTATATTATGAATGCAGTAGTTAATTATACTATGAAATATACGGCCCTTTAATTATCTATAGAGAATTTATTATCAAGGTGTTGATAATATTGAGTTAAATATCTCTGGTAAAAGATAATTTTAAAAATGTTCATAACCGGTATAGGACAATGAATTGGGCATTCATTGAACCTCTAGGTTATCACATGATTTATTTTGAGGAGGAATCTCATTCTCCATGATATAATGATATCTAAATAAATTACTGGGTTCTTAAAGAGTTAAGGGTACCGAACAGTGATGTCTGATAATAACTGCACAGATAGTGCTAGATGTCAACAGTTATTATCTTGGTCATAATATATGAGTCTTATGTGACTCGAAGTCCTTTGACTTGAGGTGTCAAGACTGTCCTTTCATGGTTAACTGTGGAGGTGCTCTTGCCTTGTACTGGGCTATCCGTGTTTGGTAATTCGGCTCGTAGTCACCACAGTTAGTCATATAGTGTGACATGAGATTACCAATAGTAGGACTTGTTACCCTGTAGCACCAGGGCAAGGTCCTAATGGAGTTGATATTTTGGTTCTGATAAAATAAATTCCTGGCCAGGAGAAATATGACTTATTCAATATAAGATTGAATTATTAATTAGATTAATAATGATAAGTCTTATTTTAATCAGAACGCAAATTATCACTCATTAGTATATTGACTAATAGAGTTTTACATGCTGTGACTCTAATCAATATCGGGATCATAACAAGAGGACTTAATATTATGATTTAGATGTCAAAATAATATTTGTGCTTTTATCGGTAATTAAAAGGAGAATTCCGGAAGGATATTTAATATATCCGGATATACGAGAAATTCGGAAATTGTATCCAATATAATATTAAAGAGTTAATATTATATTTCCGTTTCGATAAAATAATTGACCTTATAAGTCACGCCAAATTATTTATTAGTGTAGTCCATATAAAGATGTGGGGAGTAATTTAATTCAGAATTAAATTAAAAATGATCACATATATTTTTGAGTTAAAATTAATATTGATTAATTTTAATTATTTCTCTTATTTATGATTTTAATTAAAGTGTTAATTAAAATTTTTAATAATTTAATTAAGTTGTTAATTAAATTAATTATAGTGGTGTATTAAAGTAATTACCACTATTATAGAAGAGAATATTGATTCTATGATTAATGATGGTAGCTAGAAATTAGCTATGCAATTGTTGCACCATCATTGTATCATAAATCAAAATTTAAAAAAAAAAAAGAAAATCAGAATTGATTTTTCGGTCACCAACCTTATTAAATAAGGTTGAAAATTTTTTTCTGTGGCTTTTGGCCACTTCTTCTCCTTAATCTCGTCTTCTTCTTCTTTAAGTTTTCCTTAATCATTTTCTTCCTTCTTCTGGTTCCAAGGTTTTCTCTCAAGTGAGCAAAAATTGTTTTGTTCAAAATTTTTCTTTCTCTTATATGGTATGAGCATTGAAAGAAAAATATTGAGAAAAAGCTTCTAAAGAGTTAGTAGCTAAAAAATTTGCCAGAAAGAGAAATTTGTGATCATACATCTGGGACTAGCAAAAGGAAATTTCATCAACGCAAACAAAGCTTTTGGTCTTTTTGCTTGATTTGCATCTTGGTGAACTCAGTAATAAAATATTTGTCTTAATCCTTTTATTTTTCTATTTTGTTCTTAGAAATCATGGGATGATCTAGGTAAAATGGATTTTATCCATAAAAGTTAACAAAATATGTTTTGTTAAAAGTTATGGATAAATACTCAAGATTAACATGAAAAATATGTTTTCATGTTATGCAATATTTGATTGCATGTTTCGGTAAAATTAAAAATTTTTGAAATCTATAATTTTGACCGAGACCTAGAGCTCCCCTCAATCCAAATAAAAATAATGCTTCCGCTGCCATCCTACAAATGGTTCGGTTTATTGGTTGGTCTCCCCCCTCTCCTGGATGGCTTACGTGGAATTGTGATGGGTGCTGTAAACAAACTAGTGGTTTTGCATGAGGTGGAGGAGTTTTGAGGGACATGCATGGCATATGGATTAAAGGTTATACCATTAATATAGGCACTTGTAGCGCAATTGAGGCTGAAATTTGGGCTTTATTCCAGGGAATAAAACTTGCTTGGAGCGAAGGATTTCGCAAGGTTGCGGTGGAGACTGACTCAATGTTACTCGTACAGTGGCTTAATGATGGAATATTTCTCCATTTGCCTGCAAGAAATTGCTTATGCAGAACTGCGATATCAAGCTTTTACATGTGTATAGAGAGAGGAATCGTGTTGCTGATCTCATGTCCAATTAAGCCATTCAACATGCTCGCGGACTCAATATAATGCATCAACGTCCAGCTGTTGTTAAGGACTTACTTTGAGAAGATATGGTTGGAATTGCTTGGCCACGTAAAGTTTTATGTAATTAGGCCTTAATTTGTTCCGTGTTCTTGTTTGTTTTATTTTGGTAACCCCCTCCATTGTATCTAAAAAAAATTGCGACCGGGTAAATATTAATTTTTTTTTTAATATATGACAACAAAATCTAATTGTAAGGTGACGTGGAAATCAAAACCACGAAAAAGGTAGGCGCAATGAAACTAAAGAAATGGGCCCCGTTGAAGTTCTAAAGTGTCACGTCGACCTCGGTCTTTTAAGTTTTAAGCAAGAGGCGGAGAGCTACCGTACAAAAATATAAAACCCGTAAAGCCTCCTCTGCCGTTTCTTGTTCGTTGTTAGTCTTTCTTCTGTCTCTCTCTCCTTCTCTTCCTCGTTCTCTTCGCTCTTCTCTATTACATTTAACTCCGATCTTTCTTCAACTCAGTCATTCACATTTCAATTCTTAGAACGCAGCATAGTAACAATTCACTTGCATACAGAAATAGAAATCTCCGCTTCTTTTCATGGACTGTCTTTCTAATGCTGCGATAACCCGCCCCAAATTCACTTCTCCTCACCGTACTCAAAGTTATCGTCGATCTTTTGCCTTCTCCTTCTTTAGTTATAGCTCTGCAAGGCTCAATTTGAGTAGGATCAATAAGAGAACGGGCGTCTTTGCTCAGATTCGAAAGCAGACCCCCGCTATTGACTTCAGCGATCCTGATTGGAAAATTAAGTATCAGAGGGATTTTGAAAGACGCTTTAATATCCCTCATATTACTGATGTATTTCCTGATGCTCAGCCGATTCCCTCTACTTTCTGTCTTAAGATGAGGTTTTTTTTTTCCTCCTTTATACTTCTTATGTATATTTATATATTTTTATCTTTCTTTGTTAAAGTCATTTTTCTCCTATTGCTAGTTGAACTGAATTATGGTAAAAATGTGCCTTTTTTTTATTTCAACCTAATTACACTTGTAGAAGTCGATTGCTTCGTGTTAATTTTTTTCCCTTGGTTAGTTAACAGATTAGTTAGAAAGGAAAATTTTTAGTCTTAATTTTATTGTTAAGCTTTGTGTGTATTGGTTTAGATGTGCTAAATTGAGTGTTAGCTTTCATTACAGCTCGAGAACATGTTTCTTGAGTTTTGCAGCCAATTCTTTTCCGTTATCAAATTGCATGTTGTCATTAATTGATTTTTTTTTTTTTTAATTTTACAGGACTCCAGTGTCAGAGGATTTTGCGGGTGGTTATCCCTCTGATGAGGAATGGCATGGTTATATTAACAATAATGATAGAGTGCTTTTGAAGGTACATCTGGTCGTCTTTATAAGTTTTCAAATCGAATCACAACCAGTCAACCACCAAATTACTCGAGTTAGAAAAGAAAACATAATAGAAGTTGGGAATTATACATACAAGCTAGTCATTGATTGATGCATCAGTAATTCTTTCTCCTTTTACTTCCAATTTTTGCAGCCCCAGATTTTATGACCATCAATATTTATACATATTTTGAATTCTCTTCTTGGTTGACATTCATCACTGAATGATGCATTTTTTTTAAGGATCACACGAGCTGAATGTCTACTTTAGTAAGAAAGTCAGAATAAACGTGAATTATATTAAGTTTTATTACATGTTAGTTTTTATGCCTGAAAAATTTGTGCATTAGCATGACAGTTAAAACCTTTAGTTTGAGACTGACTCATCTTTTTGGACAAACAATCATAATTCAGACATGTTATGATGTGCCCCTTTTTAATTGTTTTGATATGTATTTCAGGTCATACATTTCTCATCGCCAACATCTGCTGGAGCAGAATGCATTGATCCCGATTGTACATGGGTTGAACAATGGTTATTATGCTTTCTAAGGCTTTTTGCAAATTTATGAATAAATAATACTTACCTTTTACTGGCGCAAGTCTAAGTATCTTTATCATATTTTGTATAGTGGTTTCAACAATGTAGGATATGCTTGTTAAATTTTCCTTGTGGAATGAAGAACTGTTACAGTCCAATAGTTGTAAAATTTGAACTTAGAAACTATTAAAAGGAATATTAGTTGACTATTAAAATGAATACTTTTTGGCAGTCATTCCAAGGAATACTAGTTTAACCATTGAACTCTAAATTGTGTTAAGGAAGTTGTATATAAGCTGACTTTCTATATTCTTATACATAGTTATTAAAGGCGCAAGGCGCTAAGGGGTTCTGGAGCTTAGGCGCAAGGTGTAGGCGCGCGTCTGAGTGACATGAGGCGCAAAAATAAAAAATAAAAAATAATTGAAAAAATTATAAATTTTATTATTAGACTACTAGTAAAGTAATATAATATTATAACTGTTAAAACTCAAACACATAAGCCATAACAACAAAATAAAAATATATACAAAAGAAAAAAACTTAATTAAGGTTTGAAATCCTAAATATAAGGCTCCTAGGTTTACTAAAGACTTGGATCCTAAACACACAAGGATTCTAAGTTTACTAATATTGTATTTAACAAGTTCTAACACTTATCAATTATGAATTATCATAGTAAAGCATAATTAGTCTTGCGCCTAAATTATATTGTTCAAATCGTATTTGTGGAGGTTGAAACAAATGTTTTCTTTGCCTTAATTTTTATTTTTTCGTTTTTATTGTTGGTTTTGTAAATAATTAGGTGTAGTAAGATCTACTAAGAGTTTTTTTCAATTTATAGTCAATGGTTCAAGTTTCTCCAGACCAAAAACAAGAAAAAAAATACAAATATTTTACTAATGTCACAAAAGTGCGCCTAGGCACGCGCCTTTGTGACGGAGCCTGCCTTTGGGTTTTCAAGGCACTAAGGCTAGCGCTAGGTGAACCTTGCTCCTTGGGCTCACCTTTAACAACTATGGTCTTATAAATATAATTATATATAATATTGAAGGTTTCTGATGCAATTAATTGATAAGAGGTCGGTTAATAAGATAGGAACATGAAGAAGAAACAAAAAAGACTCATATCTTCTGATCGTTGGCAACCAAATTAGCATAGTACTTCTTACAAGTTTTGGCTGTGATAAATTTAAAATCAAAGTACAATAAATAGAAAATGTTCTACTTTTTATTTGATTTTATGGATGACCAACTCAAGATTTGGTGATAGAAAGTTGCTAAAGGGTTTGATGCTTATAGGTAACATAGGTGAAAACACAGTTGTCAAATCAATATTTGAATCGAGAATCGAATTTGTAATTTTATGAATCAAGCATCGAGAATTGAATCAAATCGTAAGATTCAGTTCATCCTGATAATATTAATTCAAAATAATTTATGTTCATTTTTAAGAACATACTTCATATTTTATATTCTATAGTTTTGAAATGTAGTAATGACTAAACATAAAAATACTAAATAATTAGTAATTATACTAAACCATAAAGTCAAATATAGTTTAAAATCTGTAATTTATAAGAAAATGCTATATAATTTAAAAGAATTAAAATAAGTAATATAAAACATTTTATATTTTGAATTTCTGATTACGAAGAAGAAGAAGAAGAAATTAGTCATTTTTGAAAGAGGATAAATAAGTAACCACTTTGGAAAGAAAGTATTAATGGAAAAAAAAAAAAACAGAAGTTCCCATACTCAAGGATTCATCCTTAGGAATTTAGGCATCATCAATTCTCATCTTATTTCTTATGTTCTGTCTTCTTACTTTCTAGTATTCTTTGTTTTTTTTTTTTTTAGGATGAATCATGCGACTCAATTGATTCATAGGATTTGTCCACGATTCAGTAGAAATTTCAATTGTAGCTAAGATTTGACTCGTTTTTCATGTGAATAGATACAAATTGGATGATTCGAATCGTGAATCATCACGATTCAATATAAATTTAGATTCATGTTAAGATTCAACTCGTTTTCCATTTGAATCAATACAAATCGGGTGAATCGAATCGAAAATCGTAATATTCTAATAACAATGTGAATTATTGAGAATATGAAGAATAAGTCTCCATCATTCTCACATTCTGTTCATGAGAGCATGATTAATAACTATCCAAATCATAACGGTACATACTCTAGATTATAGTGCATGAAGTAAGAGAACATGTAGTTTTGAGCTAGATTGATATAGAAATATCACAAGTAAAATTGTATAATTATACTTTAACTATAATCACATTCGTGACATGGCAATCTAGTAGAATATGGTGTATGAAAGCTTAACTTTCATTCTAAATTTATCATACTTTGTGATGGATTTGATGCTGAAATCTTTACAGGGTTCATCGTGCTGGGCCTCGGGAAAAAATATACTTCAAACCAGAGGAAGTGAAGGCAGCAATTGTAACATGTGGTGGGTTATGCCCTGGTCTCAATGACGTTATCAGACAGGTAAGAATCATTTATACGTAATGAGCTTGTAATTCTCATATACTCCAAGCCTTCTTTTATTGTTTTAATCACCATAATGTTTAATCCTCTCGCCATGGAAGTAATGCCAGAATTTTGAATCTTCAAGAAACTGAATTATTTTGTGTTCCAACAAACACTAAAAGTTTCATTTGCTCACTCTTGGAAGCCTCCAGAATTATCAAAAATCTGCAATTCATATGATATTAAATGCTTGAGGTTTTTCTTCTGTTTCATTCCTTTTTTTTTTTTTTTAATTTTGGCAGATTGTCATCACGCTTGAAATATATGGCGTCAAAAAGATAGTGGGGATTCCTTTTGGTTATCGAGGTTTTTCCAACACTGAATTGAACGAAATGGAGGTAATTTCCCCTTTTCTTCCTAGTAATCAACTATTGAGAATCAACAAACTTATACGTATTTGTAATTATGTTTCTAATGCAGAACAGAATATATGCTTTTTAAAAAAGAATCAACCTTTTAATTCAAAGTCGCAATTAATCAAATTGGATTTCAATGTGATTTCAGCGCCAATTAATCAAGATAGATTTCACTGTGGTTTCAGCTATCAAGGAAAGTCGTTCAAAATATTCATCTTTCTGGTGGAAGCTTGCTAGGAGTGTCACGTGGGGGACCAAGTGTTAGTGACATTGTGGACAGTATGGAGGTGCTGAATTCATTTCTTTTTAATTTGTCCAAATTGGTACAATCTTGCTTCAAGATAGTGGGTGTTGATGTTCTGATATCCTTCTGTGTTATGATACCAGGAAAGAGGAATCAATATGCTTTTTGTGCTCGGTGGAAATGGCACACATGCTGGAGCTAATGCGATACACAATGAGGTTGTTTAGCCTATAGTTGTATATTGATTTACTGCCTTGCAGCAAACTTAATTGGTTAATATGAGAATGAATTACTAGAGAAATTTGCTATGCTTTTTCCCTTTTAAATTTTTGGTCAAATCTTTTAATTTTATCAAGTGTGACATTGAGCTTTTACATTGATACAATTATGACGAATTTAGTTAGGTTGTGCAATTATGGATAAAGCTACAAAGTGAGCTCAATTGGGGATGCATATTGCATAGATATATATGTACTTATAAACAATGAAAAATCATATAAAGGTCAAGATCTTTTGAGATCCATTACCTTCTTAACAAAAAAAGGTTCAATCATATTTTCTCTCAAGTTCTGTTTTTCTATTATTCTTGTGAACATATTATTCAAAGTTTTCTTTAGAAATTTAATACATAGTGGTGTAATTGCATTCAAAGGGCAGATATTATTTGTTTTGTTACGACCACATTTTCATCATCTTCAAGTTTATAAGAAAAGACATTTAACTGCTGATTCTTTATATCATTGCATCAGTAGGGATCTTACTAGGTCTCCCCATTTCCTTGAATTCTAGTTCAATATTATTTTTTTTGCTCCGTGTGTGTATTTTATCTCCTCTGAACTTCTCATTTTAGTGCCGTAAACGAAGGTTGAAAGTGGCTGTAGTTGGTGTTCCCAAAACTATAGACAATGATATTTTGTTGATGGACAAAACTTTTGGTTTTGACACTGCTGTTGAAGAAGCACAGCGAGCAATAAATTCTGCCTACATTGAGGTACAAAGTTTATTTTTACTTCTGATATATTAGTGTTGTAACATTTCATTTATTCCTCTTATCTGTTTTTCTGTGAATTCTCTTTCCTTGTACTCATACTTGCATACTCAAGTTATATTTTTTTTGTACTGCTGTAGGCACATAGTGCTTATCATGGTATTGGCATTGTCAAATTGATGGGTCGTAGCAGTGGATTTATAGCCATGCATGCATCCCTAGCTAGTGGACAAATTGACTTATGTTTGATTCCAGAGGTATTATATTTTATAATAATTTTTTATCCATTTTCTAGCCCTGCAATTAATTTAACCAATTTATGCACTTGTAAGGTACCTTTCCATTTACATGGGCCTCATGGTGTTTTGGCACATTTGAAGTACCTGATTGAGACAAAAGGGTCAGCTGTGGTCTGTGTAGCAGAGGGAGCTGGGCAGGTACGTTGAACTCTGACATTTGTTGATTATTGTACTCCTTTTGTTAGAATATTCATTCATTACATGTTTCATGAACATGTATGGTTGATGGGTACTTTACTATATGATTTTTTTCTGTTAAACAGGTGCTGGTGCATCAGATTTAGGGGAAATACAAAAGAGAAATGCTACTTGTTCCAACACTTTTTGTCCCAACTAGCATAAAATATTTGTACTCTATCCACCCACCCACTTGTTTTATTCAACTTGCATTAAAAGTAAGTATTTTATGCTAGCTGAGACAAGTTGGGACAAAAAGTGTTGTGACAAGTAGCATTTCTCAATACAAAATAATTTCGAATATATAATGTTTGATTGGCAAGAATTATATATTCTTCTTTGACATGTGGCATGTGTATATTTTATATATAAGCTTATCTTGAATTATCTGCAAATTTAACCTTGGTACTACCAAATTCTTAATATAAGTATTTGGTTAGATGGTGATAGTTGATTCTGTGGTGATTGATTATAAATCTCATGCCATTTTGTGAAGATTGCATTTTCTACTTTCTTCTCAGTGTAGTATAAGCTTCCAAGGTTCTGCTGTCAAAGCTTTTACCTTTACAATGCATCATCATTTCAAAGATGCCATTCTTTACATTCACAACGAAATTGTATCTTTAATTGAACCACAACCCTGGCTCATAAACCATTTACCTTGGCAGAGTGGTCATGTACTTTTTTTTCCTTGCTATTCAGTTTTTTTTCTTCATTTATTTTATTTTATTTTAGTCAATCATACACAACTTTATAGTTTTTTGTTGAATAAGTTCCAATTCATGATCAATAATCTGTAAAAGCCTAGAGATAGGGAAATTTGATCTTCACCCACTCTATTCCAGTAGCACATTCTCCTTAATATGAAAAAAATTAAATACTTTTCACTCATTTATTGTGACGCATCTTCTCATTGTATGCTGGTATAATGATTTAGAAATCAATTTCTTCTGGCATAAACAGTGAACAGTGAGTTACTGTTGTTGCCAAGTAATTTCATTAAAATGAACTATTGTAATATCGAAGTTTTTATTTCTTCAAAATAGAATATAAACATGAATTTAGCTATCACTTTGTGATTATGGGTAGATCTACAACGTTGTGCCCTCTTCTGAACCAGAAAATTCAAAAAGGAGGTTTTTATCCCTAGCAATCTCTTTTTAAAATTGTTCTTGATGAGGCCTTTTGTGTTTAGGAAGCAAAAAGACTATTTTGTATTTTATTTGAGAACATAACATTGTATTTTGCATAAAGCATAATTGTTGCATATCAATGCAGAATTTTCTAGAGAGAACCAATGCTACTGATCCATCCGGAAATATTGTATTTGGAGATATTGGGGTACACATTCAACAAGAGGTTAGTGATCAATTCATGTGAATCTAATTGGATATGTGTGACTTACAGTTAGGCCATTGATAAATTCATGGGACTCTAATTGGATGTGTGTAATACATGATATAGTTATGCATCTGGCAAGACAAATAAATGGCTCTATCGAATACCAAACTTTTGCTGATGCTATGAATAACATATAATTTGGCTGCAGTTTCACATTTTAACATTCTGGTTTTTGACATTCTTTAGTTTATAATCTGTTCTATTATTTCACTTCATTTTAGTTGCATCTTTTATTGGCTATCATGATCATGTACTCGTATGAATGCATGTTCTGTAACTTGATCCATGTCTTCACAGTTATCTATATTGACAACCATAGTTTCTTTATTTTGCCCCTTTTGTGAGCATGCAACAAATTTTCACTATTTTTGACATGATTGACTTGCATTATGTCATTCAGGAAGTTCAAATTCAAACCTGTTACCAATGAATTAATTCAGTCATTTTTTATCTGTGACTGTAAAGTGTATTGCATAAAGCTTAACATTTGTAAGTACATGGATTAGATAGCACTGCACTACTTCTAATAGGAATCACAGGAAGGTCACTGGCCAAATAGTTGAAGAATCGCTGAATCCTTCCTATTTGCATAAACAAGTCAAAAATTGTGTTGTCCTAGAAATGCATGGCAGCTCAATCAGCAGATGGCTTTATAATTTGTGCCACTGTTCTCATAAATCTTAATTGTCTGTATCTGTAACTGGTTTTTGGTGAACCTGCTACGACACAAATACTGAATCACTTTTTTTTTCAGACAAAAAAATACTTTAAGGAGATTGGTGTTCATGCTGATGTCAAGTATATCGATCCAACATACATGATCCGTGCATGTCGTGCAAATGCATCGGATGGAATCTTATGTACAGTACTTGGACAAAATGCTGTGAGTGCTCCTTTATCTTTCTCTAACTATAGAGGTAGGTCTTGTGGGTAAGAGAGCTTAGTAATGCTGATACTTAGCCACAGCCCACAGGCTTATACTTTTCTTTATATTTGTTCACAAAAGTGTAAGGGTTTCATCAAAGTCATCATTAACTAAGAAAATATTAGCAAAGATAATACATTTTTAAGTATAGCAGCAACGAGCATGATTTACTCTTAGGACTCATTAAAATCATTTTACTGTCACTGAAGTATCTGGAAAATTTTCTCGACACAAATGTACTGCTTTTACTTGGAATGGAAAAGAATGAAAGAATATGATCCAACTAATCTAATAAACCACTAATTAGTTTGGGAATAAGGTTTAACTGTAATA
This sequence comes from Balakata baccata, assembly GCA_949630135.1. NCBI lineage: Eukaryota > Viridiplantae > Streptophyta > Magnoliopsida > Malpighiales > Euphorbiaceae > Balakata > Balakata baccata. The sequence continues at coordinate 23,503 of CATIWF010160066.1, forward strand.
TTGAAAAACATAATTTCCCTAACTAGCATTAGTGAATGGAACGACTTGTGAGTAACCATTAGTCTACTCTGTTATAATTTTGTTTAGGTCAGCTACGCTGATGCAACCGGGGAATACAGAATTTGATAATTCCAAATTTTAAAATTTTAAAATTTACATTTTTCTTGGAAATTTGTATGCTTCGGAAAAATGAGATTTTTGTATTATCTAGGCCTTTTAAAAAAAAAAAAAAAATCATAGGTATTTTAATCCAGGATTTTCCTGTTTAGAAGTTATAGTCCTTATGCAGCAGTCAAAAGTAGTAAAATGTAGCTTAATTCCTATGTTAGGCGCTTCTTAGTAAAATGATAAACTGTTGAGACTCTTTTAGCAGTCTGATTTTGAATGTATTTGAAGTTACAATTCAAATAAATTAGAAAAAATAATATATATTTATGTTTAAATTCTTATGGTTTCGACAGGTCCATGGTGCATTTGCTGGATATAGTGGAATAACTATAGGCATATGCAACACTCACTACGTCTATTTTCCCATTCCTGAAGTTATTTCTTATCCCCGGGCTGTAGACCCCAACAGCCGCATGTGGCATCGATGCTTGACTTCAACAGGCCAGCCTGACTTCATCTAGTTAATTACTTAGCTAGGCCGCCTTCTATTTATGTTAAAGATGCATGAAATCTTAAGTTTTATAGAGTTCGTCTAAGGATATAATGCCCCATTTCAGAGGATTTACTAGTTTGCTAGAGACTGCTTCTTTGTAGGCGCTAGAAATAATAGCGGATGAAACACCTCCGAAGGAGAAAATTATTCATTGCATAGTTATTTCTGTGCCAGTTTTCTCAAATTACAAGGCACCATTGTAATAAAATTTCATAGGGGAAAGACTCAAGGCAATTTGTTATTGACTTTTACTGCAATTGTGTAATGTATTTGTGCATAAAATTTTGGCAGTTGAATACAATGAAATCGTAATTGAGCTGCTGTAATTTCAAAGGCAAGACATCAGCATCACTATTCACTAGAGGAAATGAATGACAAGAACCTGTCATTTTATTTCACTTCCCAGTAATCTATTATTATTATTTTCTTTTTGACCTAGTCATATAGGCGAAACTTGCGTTAGACTTAAAAGGCTTCCCTTTACGAGATCACTCAAGTTATCACTTGAGTGAGTTTGCTTCTATTCAGCCACAGTTCCATTGCAAGATTAATATAGACAAGAGTTGCAGTTTCTTTTTAATATTCTATCCAGATATATAGATAATAGCTAATTGTCACTTCAAAATTTTATGAGTGACTAGTTTGACATCTTAATTTAATATCTTTTTTTTATATATATAGTTTTGGAACTTAATTTGGTTTTTTTTTGTTTTACCTTCAGCAATTCTGTTATATTTTGTTATCTTTGACATCGCAACTTGATTTCTTTTTTTATTATTATTTTTTTTATCGTTGACATTCTCAGGTAATTTATCGGGATACATGAAAAGGTATTTAAAAAGATGGAGTTATGAAAAAAGTATTTGAAAGAATCAAGTTGAGGTGTCAATTTTATCATTCGAAATTTGGGGAAAGTAATATATGATAAATTGTATCAAATAGAGTACGTTTTAATTTGGAACAGAGAAGAAAGAAAGTGAACGTTGCAATTAAATTGGTAAGAGAGTGTTATGAAATATTTGAATTTTGGATGTCCGTAACTCTTATTTGTATAACCTTTCTTATAGATTACTTGTCTCCTTTTATTATAATTTATTTACACAATCAAATTTGTAACTTATGACATTTGAATGCTTATTTCTAAATCTATAAATAGAGGCTTGGAAAATGAAAAAAGTACATGTGAAGATATTCTTTTAATTATATATTCATTTCTTCTTTTGTCTTCTTACTTTGTTTTTATTCATTTCTTAGTTACTTTTATTTATTTTTATAACAAGTTATCAACATGAATTCTCTTTACAAGGTAATAAGATATGTTTTATTTATAATTTTTATATACTACAATTGATAATGGTGAGTAAATTTGATAAATTATTGTGTGTAAAAAAGGTTTCTTGATTGTCTTTAAATTCTATTGTATTTGTTATCTATGATCATAAGAAAGTTTTATATGTCATAAATTTCTCTATTTTTATTTGTGTTTATGTCTATGATTATATCTATCTCCATTTTCTATTATGTTATATATATTATATTTATACATTTTATATATTTTATATGTTTTATGTTATGTTTTATATCATTTATATCTTATATAATTAATATATATATATATATTGCATAATTTTTATATCATTTTTATTAGTGAACAAAATAATGAAACATTTGACTTGAAAATTTTTCAATCGTCCTATTATATTAGTATTTGTTGTGCTGAGATTATTATTATTTCCATTCATTTTTTTTTTATTATTTTTTATGTTGAATGGTTTTAATGATGGTCAAAAATATGATTTTTATTAATTAATATAACTATTATATACTACTTATTTTATTCTTTCTTTGGTTTAAATATGATTGGAAGAGACAATTTTATTGGAAAATAATATAATATTAATAATTTGATATTTGATAATAATTTAATATTTCTCTCTCTTTATAATAAAAAAAAATAATAATAGTATTAATAATTTGATTAATGTATTTGTAAATGTACCTTAAATATATTTAATTGGACCTAATAAATTGTAATAAAATGACTTTTGGTATTTATAATTAATTGAAATTAAAATATTAAATAAGAATTATTAAGTGATTTTTATTAATTGATATGCATATGTTACAATATATGCATATTATGTTATAATTATGATTATTTAATATATATGTATGCATTTGAATATTTAATTAATATTTGATTATTTGTTTTGTCATAATGTTAATTACAAAGCTTGCAAGAGTTTATAATTTATGATATTAGTAAAAACAAATCATATTTGTTATGAAAATTGGATATTAAAGTTTACCTAGATGCGAATGGTCTTGGTAATACTAATAAAGAAGAAATTCAAGAATTTAATCAAGATAAAGCTAATGCCTAGATCTTCCTTTGTCATCATCTTAATGAAAGATTAAAATATGATTATCTAATATTAAAAGACCATCTTGTTCCTTGGAACAATTTAAATATTTTTAAATTGGATATGTACCTAAAGTACAACCAAAATATTTGAAATAATTTAAATATTTTGTTAATTGAATATGTACCGAAAGTATATCAAAATTTAGTTGATTTATATCAAGACTTCCTGAAGGAGAAAATAAAATATGTATTAAAAAAAATTATACATACTAAGATGATGACTTGCTTTTGATTAATTGGGCAAAATACACTCAGATGTTGCACATTTTTTTAAATAAAATAATAAGAAGATTGATTCATAAAAATATTTAAAATAAATTAAAAAAAAGTGAAGCATCCATATTATGGAAGAAAATTTATGACAAAGAAAAAAAATTTATTCATTTATGCTTAAATGCAATATTTTAATTTATTTGATTATATTTATTTAAAAATTATTATTTTTAATTTGTGTAATCAAGTAGTATTTTTTTTCTTAAGAAATATGGATTTTCATTACTCATCAAGAAATTTCAAGAACAATAAGGAAAATATATGTTTAGTAGACATGCTATATTAAGAAATAAAAAATATTTTTCTAATTTAACTATGATAGAAGCAAATGTTAGTATAATATCAGGTTTTGCAAACTTGATACAAGGCTATGGAAGAACTCATATCTTCTTAAGTAATAGAACAAAATTTATGATTGATAATGCTTTATTATTAACTAAGTCAAAGAGGAATATGCTAAGTTTTAAAGACATACATTATAATAGGTACCATATTGAAACTTGTAATTATAATGGTGTGGAATATCTTTATATTACATCAATAGTCTCAAATGAAAAATGAATTTTGGAAAAATTGTCCGCGTTATCTTCTAGTTTATACTACACTAAAATTAGTGCAATCGAAGCACATGCAATAATGAACTAGAAGTTCATTGATAGAAATATTTTTACTATTTGGCATGACCGGTTGGGTTATCCGAGTCAACTATAATGCGTAAAATAATTGAGAATTCAAATGGGCACCCTTTAAAGAACTAGAAGATTCTTCAATTTAATGAATTCTCGTGTACTGCTTGTTCTCAAAATAAATTGATTATTCAATCTTCATTAACAAAAGTTGGATTAGAATATCCTGCATTTCTAAAAAGAATTTAAGGTGATATATGTGGGCTTATTGATCCATCATGTGGACCATTTAAATACTTTATGGCAATGATAGATGAATCTACATGATGATCACATATGTGCTTATTATCAACTTGCGACTGGATGTTTGCAAGATTACTTGCACAAATAATTAAATTACGTGCACAACTTCCAAATTATTCAATCAAATTTATACATCTTGATAATGCAGGTGAATTTACATCCCAAGATTTTATTGATTATTGTATGTCAGTTGGGATAACTTTTGAAAAGACAGATGCCTATGTTCATACACAAAATAATCTTGGAGACATGTTATTTTGCATGCAACAGCATTGATATGCATTAGGCCAACATCATATCATAAGTTCTCCCCATTAAAATTGGTTTATGGTTAGGAGCCAAATATTTCTCATTTAAGAATTTTTTGATTTGCGGTTTATATTCATATTGCTCCACCATAACGCACAAAATGGGACCTCAAAGAAGGTTGGGAATATATGTTAGATATGAATCTCCTTCTATCGTTAAGTATCTTAAATCGATGATTGGTAATTTATTTATAACACGGTATGCAGATTGTAATTTTAATGAGACAATTTTTCCAACATTAGGGGGAGAAACAAAGCAGCTGGATCATAAAATTATGTGGAATGTATCATCTTTAAGACATCTAGATCCTCGTACTAATCAATGTGAGAAAGAAATATTAAGAATAATACATATACAAAATTTGGCAAATTAATTGTTCGATGCATTTACTTAACTTAAAAGAGTGACTAAATCGCATATATAATCTGCAAATACTCCTGCTCAAATTGATGTCTCCGTAAGACAACATGCTACAATTAATGAGTCTAAAGCACGCTTGAAACGTAGTAGACCAATTGGTTCCAAAAATAAAATTCCTAGAAAAAAAAAAGGAACTAGTCAACAAGATGACCTAATTGAGGAAGCAGAAATTTCTGAAGAGTCTAATGACATAACAACAAATAAATTTTTAGAACAGATTTAGCTACCTGAAAATGATAATAATGAAAATATCTCAATGAGTTATGTCGTTACAGAAAAAAGATGGAACTGAGAGAAAATAGTCTTCGACGACATCTTTGCTTATAATGTAGCAATTGATATTATGGAGAAAAATGAGGATCTAGAGCCTAAAATAATTGAAAAATGTCAAAATAGATGTGATAGGCCAAAATGGAAAGATGCAATACAGACTGAATTAAATTCACTTAATAAACGTGAAGTTTTCGAGCCAATAGTTAAAACACCTGAAGGTGTAAAACCCGTTGGATACAAATGGGTATTAGTGCAAAAACAAAATGAAAATAATGAAGTTGTAAGATATAAGGCAAGACTTGTAGCACAAGATTTTTCACAAAGGTCTGCTATTGATTATGAACAAATATATTCTTCTATGGTAGATGAAACAACTTTTCGATACCTTATAAGTCTTGCATTACATGAAAGACTTGATATGCATCTTATGTATATTATTATGACCTATTTATATGATAATCTTAATAGTGATATCTATATGAAAATTCCTGAAAGATTTGAAATGCCTAAATTACAAAACACAAAATCCCAGTATGTTTATTCTATCAAGTTATAAAGATCATTATATGGTCTAAAACAATCAGGATGAATGTGGTACAATTGTCTGAGTAAATACTTGATGAAAGAAGGATATAAAAATGATCATATCTGCCCATGTGTTTTCATAAAGAAATCATAAAATGGATTTATTATTATTGCTATATATGTTGATGATTTAAATATTATTGGAATTCCTAAAAAGCTTGTAAGGGCAGTTGATTATTTGAAGCATGAGTTTAAAAAGAAAGATCATGGTAAAACAAAATTTTGTCTTGGTTTATAAATTGAGCATTTAGCTGATGGGATTTTAGTGCATCAATCAGCTTATATAGAAAAGGTCCTTAAAAAATTTTATATGAATAAAGCACATCCATTGAATACACCAATGGTTATGAGATCACTTGATGTGAAAAAAAGGATCAATTTCGACCTCGAGAGGATGGAGAAGAAATTATTGGTCTTGAAGTATCATATCTTAGTGCAATTGGTGCATTACTATATCTTGCTAATACTATACAACCTGATATTACATTTTCGGTGAGTTCATTGGCAAGATATAGTTCTTCTCCAACACGAAAGCATTGGAATGGAGTTAAACATGTCTTTTACTATCTCCGATGAACAATTGATTTGAGATTATTTTATTCAAGTAAATCTGCATCGAAACTAATTGGTTATATGCTAATGCAGGATTTTTATCTGACCCACATAAAGCTCGATCCCAAATAGGTTATGTTTTTATAAGTGGTGAAACTATTATTTTCATGGTGATCAACAAAACAAACTTTAATTGCTACATCTTCAAATCATGCTAAAATAATTGTAATTCACGAAGCAAGTCAAGAATGCGTATGGTTGACGCAAATGATGTAACACATTCAAAAAATAAGTGGTTTATATGTCAATAAAAGAACTCCTACAGTGTTATATGAAGATAATGTAGCATGTATAGCACAGTTAAAAGGAAGTTATATTAAAGGAGACTGGACAAAATATATTTCTCCTAAATTCTTCTTCACGCATGATCTGGATAAAAGTGGACAAATCGATGTTCAATAAATTCAATCAAGTGATAATCTAGCAGATTTATTCACAAAAGCTTTACCCACTGCAACATTTGAAAGGTTGGTGCGAGACATTGGAATGCGTTGACTTAGAGACTTGAAGTGATGTCTTTATAAGGGGGAGAAAATAAGTGTTGTACTCTTTTCCTTGACTAAGGTTTTGTCCCACTAGGGTTTCCTAGCTAGATTTTTAATGAACCAGCTTCATATGCATATTATACAAGAAATGTACTTTATTTCCTTCACTAGATTTTTCTTCCCACGGGGTTTTTTCTAGTAAAGTTTTATTGAGGCATGTTCTTATTAATAAATATCCAAGGAGGAATGTTAACATAACCTCCCTTATAGATTAATTGTCTCCTTTTATTGTAATTTATTCACACAATCAAATTTGTAACTCATGACATTGGAATGCTCATTTCTAAGCCTATAAATAGAGGCTTGGAGAATGAACAAAGTACATGTGAAGATATTCTTCCAATTCTATATTCTCTTCTTCTTTTGTATTCTTACTTTGTTTTTATTCATTTCTTAGTTACTTTTATTTATTTTTATAATAGAGAGAAGTATTTCGAGCTTCTTAAAATTGTCATTTTGAACCGCTAATAAGATTTGGAATTGGCTATATGTTATAAGTTAAATTCAATTAAGGTTTGTTAGCCAAATGATGACATTTGCTTAGTAGATGGGTTATGGAAAAGTGATGACCTTTTGCCACTGATATTTTCTTGCTTTCTTTTCTATTATCTTATCAAGTTGCAAGAAGTGGATCTCTTAAAGTCTATTGCCTACCATCCCCAGACGGATGGTCAAATTGAAACAGTTAATAAGTGCCTAAAGACTTATCTCATGTCTATGACTGGTGATCATCCTCAATAGTTTAATGGTGGTACAATACCAACTTTCATTCAACAATTCAGAATACACTCTTTGAAGTAGTTTATGGAATGCCTCCTCCTATACACATTCCATATTTTCCAAGAGATTCTAAGGTAGCAGTTGTGAATTCGTTCTTGCAAGATAGGGAGATAGCTCTTCAGATCATGAAACACTAAAGGCATAACACAGGTTAAGGCACCAAGTAGATAAGCACAAGATTAATACAGTGTTTGACATTGGAGATTAGGTGTACTTAAAGGCTGCAGCCTTACAGGCAGCTTAGCATTGCTCACAAGAAAAATGCCAAGCTTTCTCCATTGTATTATGACTCTTATTTCATTGAAGATAAGGTTGGCAAGGCAGTATATAAGCTCAAACTCCCGCTTGAAGCTGTTATCCACCATGTGTTCCATGTTTTTCAGCTTAAGAGATTTGTACCTTCTTTAGCAACTACAGCTGCTAACTTATCGAATTCCTCTATATGCTCCTTCAGTTCCTATGGCCATCTTGGATAAGAAGTTGGTGAAGAGGGGAAATCAGGCTGCAACTAAAGTCTTTATTTAGTGGTCTAATATGCCTCTAAAGGAAGCAACTTAGGAGTTTCTATTTGACATATAACAGAGGTTTCCTAACATAAACCTTGTGGACAAGGTTTTCTAAGGGGGAGCAACTATTATGAGTTAAATTCAATTAATGCTCGCTAGCCAAACGATGTCGTTTGGTTAGTAGATGGGTTATGGCAAAGTGAAGTCATTTTGCCACGATGATAATTTCTTGCTTTCTTTTCTATTATGAGCTATCCACTACTAACAGCTCTTTCCTCATGTAACAGTTATATTGAGCTCTTTCTTCCATAAGAGACTCATGCCTTTGATCAATGAAATGAACTTTTCTCTCCGGTTTTCTTATTCTTTTAGCTCTATCAAGTTTAGTTATAACACTGTAGATTGATTGTTGGGAGATGATTGGAGCACTCTTGCCTACATCATTACCTTCGCGGCCTGCACTAACCTCTCGATGTTTTGAGTCATTAATCAATCAAAATATTCGTCTAATATACTATTTACACAAAAATTGTTATTTACCAAAATGCAAATGTGTTTTTAGAGAGTTGTTATATAATGGATCTGTGTTTATGATACTCTATGGACCTTTTAAAAAAGCAGCATGGTTTTTTACATAACTTTCAGAATGTTTTCTTCTTCTTCTTCTTCAAATAGAGAAAAGAAAAAAATGGCTTAAGTCATACCCAGCTCCTTAAAGATGTTCATTTTTGTCATTTAGCCCCTAGCAAAAATTTTTGGTCTACTTTGCCACCTATCTAATTTGTAAAACTGAACATATGACCCCTTGTTGCTGACATGACACTATTGACTAAGTTAAATATTTTTTCTTATCATGTCAGTATTAGGGGGCTCCATGCATGTTTTATGAATTGAATAAAGGGTAAGATAAACCAAAAAAGGAGTTCAAGTAGCGAGGTAAACAAAAAATTGCTACATGGGGCTAAATGGTGAAAACGAACATCTTCTGGGGGCTGGGTAACTTAAGCTAAAAAAATTGTAGATAATAGTAAGATCAAATATTAGTGCTAATTGTGTAATTAGTAATGAAATCTTATTTGCTTAATGGAGATAATAGTAAAGATTATTTTATACTCATAATTAATTATGTATGATAAATTATGGTGTTGAATTTATAGGTTTATTGTTTAGAGTTTAATGGTTCATAGTTTTGAATTTGATTGTTCATCGTATACTCATTACTTACATATTCAATGTTTATATTTGGCCTAAGTCATACTAAGACCTCTGAAGATGTTTGTTTTCACCATTTAGCCTCCTACAACGATTTTTTGTCCATTTAGCCAGTTAAACTCCATTTTGGTCCATCTTATCCCCTATTCAATTCATAAAACATGAATAGAGCCCTCTAATGATAACATGACGGGCAAAAAATATTTAGCTTGGTCAATGTATCATATCAGTAATAAGGAGTCATATGCTTGGTTTAAGAATTCGATAGGTGGCAAAGAGGATAAAAAATGGAGTTCAAGTGGTTAAGTGAATCAAAACTCATTGCAGGGGGTTAAATGGCGAAAATGAACATGTTCAGGGGACTAGGTATAACTTAAGCCTTTATATTTTGACAGTTCATCATTTTGAACTCGATTATTCATCACTTACAAGTTTAATATTTACATTTAGATGATTCATCGTTTTGAACTTGATTGTTTATCGCTTATAGGTCATTGTTTCTACCAAATTCATCATCTTCCACTTTCAATAACTCCATTTTCTCTCTCTATATTACTCATTTTAGTTCAAAAATCTTCATTTTCAAACTTTTTTTCCATAAATATAACAAAACTAATGTTTTTTTATAATAAATAACAAATAATTAAAACATTCAAAAATACTAAAAATAATTAAAATCAAATATCTAAATTAGAAAGTTTTCTCTCTCTAAAACAAACTTATGATATACATTTTGTTTTCTCTCGTTTCTCTCTTTGAACAATAAGAAGAAGAAGAAAGAAGAAAAGAAGAATTGGATTAAAATAAATTTACTCTAACATAATTTTTTTGTCCTTCTCTTTTTGAACAAAAAAAAAGATAATAATAATAATAATAATAATAATAATAATAATAATAATAATAATAATAAGAAGAAGAAGAAGAAGAAGAAAAAGAAGAAATTATTATTTATTCTCTCTAGTTTAACACAATACACTAGTACATTCCTGAAGTTTGAAAAATATACGATTTGCTCAATGTAGTGTGACATAATATATTAATACCTCACTGAGGTTTAAAAAAGAATATAATACACTAATAAAAAGGAATATTCTCTTTTGCTCAGGGAGGTACTAGTACAATATGTCAAAATTTTATGGGATAAATAGTATAATTTTTAAACTTCATAGAGGTATTAGTATATTATGTCAAACTACAGAGAACAAATCGTTTATTTTTCAAATTTCAATGAGATACTAGTGTATTATATTAAATTAGAGGGAGTAAATAATAATAATAATAATAAGAAAAAGAAAAAGAAAACATGTTAAAGTTATGTAATACTCTAGTAAAAATGCACCATTTCATAATGGGTCCATAGAGCATCATGGACATAGATCTATGATAAAATTATAGGCCTAGTTTCCCATTATCTCTTGTAACAAGTCCAAAACATATGTTCCTTTCTTAAATCTAAAATTATACATCTAGTTTTCTATTGGGCCGGTGCAAACCCCTTCGACCCGTAATTTAATAAAATTACAAGGTCAAACTTATATTCTCCCTACACTAACTTTATCTGAGTTACATATTTAGCCGCCCAAATTATATTGTAGGCCCATATTCACTATGTATCATGGTCCCAATTTCAAAACGACATCATATTGTTTTTTAGTTAAATGATTTGCTAGTGTAATAGTTTAAATGCATTGTGTTTTTACTATCTAGTCATCATATTATTCTTCTTCTTTAAAGAGAAAAAAGGAAAAAAACAAAGAAAAAGAAAATTGTCTCTCTATTCTAGAACTGTTTTAGAGAGAGACAATTTTTTAATTTGCATATTTTATTTTAGATATTTTTGAATATTTTAGTTATTATTATTATTGTTTGGGATGAAAAATCATTATTTGTTGATATTTTTGTGGATGAAAATGGTTGAAATGGGATATTTGAACTAAAACTGTTATAAAGAGAAAATTGAGTTGTTAGAGGCCGAAGAAGATGAATTTGTAGGAAACATACATGTTCATCGTTTAAAACTTGCAAGTTCATCGTTAGAACTTACAAGTTTATAGTTTATAACTTACAGATTCATTATCTATCACTTGCAGGTACATCGTCTATAGCTTATAGGTTCTTTGTTTAGATTTTCCAAATTCATTATTTAGTAGTTACATATTCATCACTTAGAATTTAGAGATTCATCGTTTAGAACCTACCGGTTCATCATTTGGAAGCTACAGGTTCATCTTTTTTAGAACTAAACGATGAACACGCAAGTTCCAAGTGAAGAACCTGCAACACTAAACGATGAATCTGTAAGTTCTAAATGATGAATCTGTAAGTTCAAAAGGTTGAACCTGTAAGCTTTAAAAGATGAAGGTTAGCTTATAAATAATGAACCTGTAAATTCTAAACGATGAACCTGTATCTTCTAAACATTGAACTTATAAGTTCAAAATGATGTATCTCTAAGTTCAAGAAGATGAACCTGTAAGTTATAAATGATGAACCTGTAAACTACAACTGATGCACCTGTTGTATATTCATTAGCTCACCAAAATCCAAATTTAAAAAAGTGCACGCTTTGTTTTGTTTTGCACATGTGAAGGAAGGAGATCTGTAATGCAACATGGAACTAGATCCATGATATAATAATCCATTCTACCGCATAGGTGCAATCGTGGCATCGCGGTCATACTTTTGTACACTTAGTAATTTTATGCTATTTTCCCACCATTAATTTTATAATATCCTTGTTATAATATACTTTAATTTTTTTTATTTTTTCTAGAAATTATAAATATATAGATTTTAGTATATAAGAAACGTATCAACATGCCAAGTATAATGAACAGTTTACATATTACAAGTTATTTATCCAATATTTGGGATTGCAAATCAATAAACAATTCAGATTAAGTACATGTAAATCCAATGATTGGTACACTGGCATATTGATATACTGGCATACTATAGTTAGATCCAATATATAATTTTGATAAATAAAGATAAAATAGAAAAAATATATATTAAATACTACATTGATTTCTAATATATATATATATATAAAATAAAGGACCTGTTCAAAATATTGTTGCTACTGTAGTGTTCTTCACATTTACCCCTAAGAAAAACGACATCGTCTTCTTTTAGCAGATTTTATTCTTTTCAAGTCTTCAATTACCATTAAAACCTTGAAGTTAAATGACATCATCTAAGCCATCTCCCTCCCACCATTTTCCAACAGTGATACCCACCTCATTTTCTTTGACTCCGTCTGAACTATCTCCCTCCCACCATTTTTACCTTTTTATTCCACCATTGTCGAAGTACATAAGTTGTGAACTTTTTTAATTTTCCTCTTTCCTTCTCTGCCTAAATTCTCCCTTTTCTTGGCCTAATTTCCCTTTACTTAACTTAGCTCAAGTAATAAACTTTTTATGTCTGGCTTTTCACAACCAAACTGCCCATATCAATCCCTTTCTTTGATTTGCTTCAGTCGGGTTTGAAAAAAAGGTGGAGAATATGATTTTTCTTCGAAGACCTATGAGTTTTAGTTAAAGACAAGCTTTTCTTTTCATGATAATGTGTTCGACAGAAAGAAATTAGTAAGAAAATGAGGGAGATGGTTTCAATTCAAGAAAGGAAATGAGAGAAGAAAATATTATTATTATTATTTTGTCAGATTTGTTGCCGAATCTATACACATTTCAATAATTTTAGCACATACGGTAAAAATTTACCTTAAAACTGCTGAACTATATATATATATATATATATATATATATATTTATTTATTTATTTTTCAAAATTGGCTTTTGGTGAAGAATAGCGGCAACTTTGTGCTACATAACACTAGAAATTCTACCTCGCACATGATACAAATTTTATAAAAAATAAAGAAAAATCAACTGTTTTTAGACATAAATTTATAATTTTAAAATAGACAAGGGATTAATTTTAAAACCGACAAAAAGATTCTCTCTTTCCTCAATCTTCTTCTTCCTCCACCCCAGATAAAAAATCAGGACATTCTTCTCACCATAAGCAATGGTAGCATTTCGAGGGGACCCTTTGTGACTCCAATTCCAATTTTTTTCACCTAAATAGCGAAGTAGTAATGTTATTTCCAATCTTCAAACTTTTGAACCAAACAAAATTAAATTCCACCAAACCTAATGCCACAAACATAAAGATGAAAATCAAAATTCTACGTTTCTAAAATTAATCGAATAAAACTGCAGAAAGGACAGAAAAATTACAAGGGCTAATGTATCGACAAGAAACAATCTCTTTCCATTAGATTTGACAAGCTGAGAAATTTGCCTAGATAAAAAAAAATGGAAGCAAATGAATAGCAATCTAAAGGAGAAATAGTACCGTCTCCTCGATTTCTACCAAACACAATCATTGAGTTGGTCCCAAATTGACTGATTGCCTATAAGCGGCAGCAGCGGACATTCGATATTTTGAAACAAATAATTGAAAGAAATCGCAGTTAAATTGGTCAATAAAAAGAACTCAAAAAGATCTCAAAATTTCTCACCCAAATGGGAATTAGTGTTAGGAGAACAACAACAATAAAAGGAGAATTGTTAATCCAATATTCAAAAATAAGAGAAATGGAAAATGATCTGAGGTCTATGTTCCATACAGTTTTTTTAAAACAAATTCGCCTCCTATACTGGTGTTTAGGATAACCAGCGTTTGTCTCCCAAGATACAACAGATTCCAAATAGTTGTTGAACACACAATATCTATTTACAGCGAACTATGAACTTGTTATACTCTCTATCACTTGAGAAAAAGAAGAAGAAAAAAGAAAGAGACTCTTCAACAAGAATCAAAGTAAACTCTCTAAAAATTCCATCAAAATTCAAGCCAAAAATACCTATTTATACTAGATGGAGGAGACATGAGATTAATAATGAATTTTCTTTAAAGGCTGCCAATAATGCCTTTGTAACTCTCAAATAAAGGTAAAATTAATCTTTGAAATATCAGAAATTGAAATTCCAAAAGACAAGAAGCTCAAAAGACCATTCTGTAACACAATCCACACGGGAGTGGATTTGCCTTGCACACACTGCAGGCACAACGACATGAGCGTATGGATTTGCCTTACACACACTGCAGGCACAACGACACGAGCGTGTGGATCTACACGGGCGTGGCATACTGCTAGCCGTGTGGATCAACACGGGAGTGTTGCCAAATTTTCCAGAAATAAAAAAGAATTTGTAAAAATTGGGTTTGTTCAGGACCATGAGATTTTGGGCCGATATTCGTATACGTAGGTTGCGCACCCACGCATTGGTCTATCTCGGACCATGGATTTGGACCCCCCTGCGCCTGAGCGAGCGAAAGAGAGATTTCCATTCTACTTTTCTTACCCATATAAGAATGCATCTTAATATATAAACACAAGTCCAACTTCAATTTTTAGTGATGTGGGACAAACTCCCATACATTCACTTTTTACTTTTAATCTCCTTACCAAAGAGCTTACTTTGAGCTTCAATTTCTATTCACACATTCTCTATTTTGAGCATATGAATACATTAATTCATATTCTTCATGTCAAGGAATATATATCCGGGTCTTTCTCCCAAAATCGAGTTATGGGACCCACCCGAATTATCCTTTTAAAATGGCTCCTAATCATAATTTTTCCAACTATCCCCCACATGAATAAAATTGGGCAAAAAAATAAGACGAATAAAGCCTTACTACGTGATAAAGTTTGACGATTGAAACCTGCACATGATAGGTAGGTATTGCCCTTTGAACCTTCCCTTATAAAAGTATATTTAATTTACCCACTGTCTAGTTGACATGATATCATTGAACTGTTCAAATTTCTCGAGTAAATATGATACACTCCACACATGAATCTTTCTTGACAAAATTCAGTTCTCATTGTTATGTTCATTTTGGCCCTGAACATCTACCTAGTTTTGTGAGAGTTTTTGTAGAATTGAATTTTAATACCTTCTCCTTTGAAGTAGCCCCACTTCACTCCCACATAGGTGATACCCTACATAAATGTATCATTAAAAACATAGCTTAACCTCATTTCCAATATTCACTTGATATATCCCTCACAGTGATCTTTCCACGTCTTTACAATTAGGTTGTCCCATTGAACCTAGATCTTGAGATCTCCAATCAATTAGGTTGGGTTTTCCTTTATATCGACTTGTTATACTCTTATGGGTTTAAGTCCTATTCCCCTTGATGATTTATCAACTTGCTCTCGATTTAACCTTTTGGTTAGCAGATCCACAATGTTATCCTTTGATTTTACATAATCAACTCTGTTGAGAGTAGTTGCCTAATGGTATTGTGCCTATGACAAATATGTCTAGTCTTACCATTATACATGTTACTCTGTGCCCTTCCAATTGCAGATTGACTATCACAATGTATGCATATTGGTGGCACGAGACTTTCCCATTTTGAAATATCTTCTAAGAAATGGCATAGTCATTTAGCTTCTTCAACACATTTGTCTAATGCAATAAACTCAGATTCCATCATGGATCTTATAACAGTTTGTTTAGAAGATTTCCAAGCCACAGTTGCACCAGCTAGTGTAAATACATAACCACTAATGGATTTTGAATATTTTATATCAGAAATCCAATTAGCATCACTGAAACCTTCTAGTACAGCTGGATATTTGGTATAATGCAGTCCATAATTACGAGTATACCGTAAGTACTTTTACAATTCCTTTGCAGTGAACTAGTCCTAGATTACTCGTATATCGACTTAATTTACTCACTACATAAATCTGGTCTTGTACAATTCATTAAGTATATAAAACTGCTAATCACACAGGCATATTCTACTTGAGACACATTTTCTCCTCTATTCTTTGATAGATGGAGGCTCAAGTCCAATGCGGTTCTAGCAATATTGGTATCACCCTTATTGAATTTACCAAGTATTTTATCAACATAATGAGTTTGACTCAAGGTTAGCCCATATGATCTTTTAGTAATTTTAATTCCTAGAATCACATATGCTAGTCCCATATCTTTCATATCAAACTTTGAAATTAGCATATCCTTGGTAGACTTGACCACCTTGTCATTACTACCAACAATGAGTATATCATCAACATATAAACATAATATGACATAACCGTCACTCGTGTTTTTGACATAAACACATTTATCACACTCATTGATTTTGAAGCCACTAGGTAGCATAACATTATCAAATTTCTCATGCCATTGCTTAAGCGCTTGCTTCAAACCATATAGTGATTTAACCAATCTACATACTTTCTTTTCTTGTCCTGGGATAATGAACCCTTCAGATTGTATCATGTAGATCTCTTCATCTAAATCTCCATTTAGAAAAGCAGTTTTTACATCCATTTGATGTATTTCAAGATTGTGCAACACAACAATCTCTATAATCATTCTTGTAGAATTGATCCTGGTTACAGGGGAATAAGTGTCAAAATAATCTAGGCATTCCTTTTGTCTGTAACCTTTAATCACAAGCCTAGCTTTTATACTTATCACTATATGAACCATCTGCCTTCATTTTCCTTTTGAAAATCCATTTGGATCCTAATGGTTTACATCCTGGAGGTAAATCCACTAATTCCCAAGTATGATTCTGCAAAACGGAATCAACTTCACTCTTGATAGCCTCTTTCCATAAAAGACATTCTGAAGAGTTTATAGCCTCATTATTAGTTTGAGGTTCTACCTATAGTAAGTAGGTCAGAAAATCTGGTCCAAAAGACTTTTCTGTCCTTGCTCTT
Source organism: Balakata baccata (assembly GCA_949630135.1). Taxonomy (NCBI): domain Eukaryota; kingdom Viridiplantae; phylum Streptophyta; class Magnoliopsida; order Malpighiales; family Euphorbiaceae; genus Balakata; species Balakata baccata. Next base: position 40,798 of record CATIWF010160066.1, read on the forward strand.
TTACTATGCCTGAGCTCTATCTCAATAGGCTCATCCTCTAAACTAAGCTCTTCATCATGAACTTGATCTTAACTATTTTCAATAATAGCCTCAAGAGGTCGCTTGGATGAATTCGCCTTTTCCAAACTCTTACAAGGAAATATATGTTCAAAGAACGACGCATTCCTCGATTTTATAATCATGTTCCGGAATTTCTGATTTATGCATAAGAAACCGATAAGCACTACTGTTATGTGCATAACCAATGAAAATGCAATCAACTGATTTTGACCATATTTTCACTTTCTTTGGTATAGGCACTACCACTTTAGCAAGACACCCCCACACTTGCAAGTATTTATAGGATGATTTTCTCCTTTTCCATAGTTCATAAGGAGTTTTATCTTGCTTACTATAAGACACCTTATTTAAAAGGTAATTAGCCGACAATATGGCTTCCCCCTACATGTTCTGTGGTAACCTAGAACTTATTAGCATTGCATTCATGATTTCTTTCAAGGTACGATTTTTTCTTTCAACCACACCATTAGATTGTGGTGAATATGGTGCTGTGGTTTCATGTATAATTCTATGTTGTGCATAGAATTCACCAAATGGTGTCACATATTCACCACCATGGTCACTTCTCAAAACCTTGATTTTTCTATTGAGTTGATTTTCAATCTCAATTTTATAGAGTTTAAATTTCTCTATAGCCTTATCTTTGCTTTTAAGCAAATACACATAATAATATTTTATGCAATCATCCAAAAATGTGATAAAATATTTGTTTCCACCTCTTGTTTGAACAAATTTTAAATCACATACATCATTGTGGATTAAATCAAGTGGTCCACTTTCTCTTTCAATATTTTGAAAAGATGATCTAGTTAGTTTTGCCTCAATACAAATTTCACATTTATGTTTTATATCAATGTGGATGTGGCCTAAGTTAATTAACCTTCTCAAGGTATTATAATTAACATGTCCTAGTCTACCATGCCATAAACTAGAAGACTCAATCAAATAAGTAGAAGAGGTACTTTCATTATTACATTTAAT
>CATIWF010160093.1:0-14218 GCA_949630135.1 Balakata baccata
GATTAAAGAACATGTATTTATATATGATACAATTCTGTAACACCGGGCCAGTTTAGCCTAAACTGGATTTATTTTATTGGATGAATGATAGTTTTATGCATGATATAAGATATGGACTAATATGTTAAAATGGTAACATGAAAATTATTTGTATGAAAGGATGTTAAGAGATAATCATATAAGGAAAAGAAAAAGTTTTGAATTTTCACAAGTTTTCAATAACGGAAAGTCTATAACACATGCTTATATAATTGGGTTAATTTTAATTATATGAGAGGGTGTTACAATAAGACTGGACATTATTAATCTGGATAGACTAGCACATGTTATACTTCTTGATTTGATCAAGCAGTAGATCTCATAATTTGTAGACATGAGTTGCCTAGAGTTAACATGTGGATGCTTGCTAGAGTAGTCAAGTACATTGGATGACCTACTATAAGACTATCATATGGATTATCTATTCAAATGTCAATGATAGTCTCATCATAGCAATGGTGCAAGTATCCTTAGACTTGAGGTACTCAAGAATATCTTGGATACTGATTATGTGCTTTGACTTCATTCCTTATTGCTTCACAAAGGTCGCTCATAGGATGGTGATTTGATACAACTTGAGGTATTCAAAGGTAATTGGGTAGCCAACAAAGGATTTACCACTTCTAATAGAGGGAGTGTATACCCACGGCCTCTTGTCTGGATCATTATTCTAAAATCTCTAGCCGAAGTAAAAATGTCATGAAGATGGTCTTCAATGACATGTTTATTTGAGTAATGAGTCATAGTGACAGGATCTAATATCACTTGGGCTAGATGTGACGTATTCAGTCTAGTGGGAGCTGACACATAGTCTATGCTCTGAACCTAATAGGGTATAGAATGGTGAAAAGGATGAATTGCACAGACAATAATATATGGAAAAGTTTGTAGTTAAACCGCTACTTTTCAGCTAATTGGAGGTCATGATATGTTGCTACATACCACTCATGATCTGCTTAAGATTAAGTGTTAATCCGAGTGTCCAGCATAGCTAGAAACCTAATGGGTCACATGCACTAAAGGTGTGAAAGAGAAGTAAAATGGGCTTTTGGATCAGATTAAAAAAATAATGAGAGAACAACTAGGTCCAAACACTTTCACGATTGGGACGAAAGTACCGATCGGGAAAAGAAGTCTCCCACTTGGAAAAATCTACTGGATTGAAACAGCACAAAGTCCCGATTGGGAAAGTAGTTTCCTGACCAGGACTTGCTCGACATGGATAATTTTCTAAGGGGGAAATAAGTTTCCCGATCGGGACATGTGACAGATTAGGAATTTTAATCTGATTAGGATTCTATAATCAAGGGTTACGAACCCTAATTCCATGTGGACTATAAATAGTCCTCTTTCATACTATTTCTACAGTTGTAACTCATAAGAATTAAAGGGTTAATTCTTCTCTTCTTCTCTCTCAAGGATTAACTCTTTTGCTAGCACATTAGGTTAATCCAAGCCGTTGCCTTAAAGGTTTTCTCTCTTCTCCCTTCGTGTGGATACCATCAGAGGTGATCCTAGAAGATTATTATGCTTTGCTACAACCCGGTAAGAAGAGAATCAAAGGAAGAATATTCAGTTTTGAAAGGTAATAATCTTCTACTATTTGATAGTTTTAATTATTCATGATTACATAGATTCATCTTCTTCTAAGAGTTTGTAAAATTTTAATTTTCCTCTACGTAACATATATGAGATGCATATGAAAACTCCAACTATATATATATATATATATATATCAATATCAATATCACATGCATAGGCTCTATAGTGGTCCAATTGCTAGCCAACCTATCAATGCATATAATAAATCATATTAAAACATGCTTCTATTATTAATGAATTTTCCCCATTTCAAGAGACCTATAACATGTTTTTAGCATATAAGCTTACATCTCACTTTACATAACATACCAAGTATCACAATTTAGCATGTAAGATACTAAAGCTAACTAAATATAATCATTTCTATCAACATGCAAAAGTCATCATTACATACATATGACATGCCAATAGCAATCCTTTAACATCATAAACAAAAGTCCTACATATAATTCCAACTCTTAAATTCATGAGTTCTCAACTAAGAGACATACTTTTATTAGGTCATTTCTTTTTAAGCATTCTAAGTGCCTTCATTGAACTCATGCATCTAGTTATTTATCAATTTTTAATATTGATATTGAACCTAACTTACAACCAATTAAGTCAATAGGTAGAACATCAGACATATAAAATCATAATTCCTAATGATCCCATACATAAATACAAGTTTCATTACTCATTTTAGATACCTTATTATTGGTAACTGTGATACCTAGAATAATGAGTCATTTTATTATTCCTTAGACATATACTCATCATATAAGTTCCATAAGTCATTACTTATGAAACCGCATTCAAACATATTTTCATTAACCATGTTTAACTCATTCTTCTATCATTTATTCTCAAACATGTCATTTGTTGTTCATTAATGTTACTTAACAAGCCATTTAAGCCCTTAAATAACCTAACTTTTTACCAATTGACAAATATTCTTATTACATGAGTATCTCAAGTATTTTATTCATTTCCTTATTACACATTATGTATCAATATTGCCTCCCTAAAGACTCCTCTATCTTTGTGATCCTTTATATACTATTTACACAGGTAAATGAACTAAAAGTTCATTAACTTAAATGAGCCTATAATCATTTTTACTCTTTCATAATTATCATTTCTCATTTGCCAATTAATCATAATTACCATCCATCATATCCACCATAACTAATTTACTTAGCAATGGCATCTATAGTCATATATTTTCACATTACGGATTTTTGGGTACATTAAATATAAGGAAGTCATGCTTTTATTCTCACTTTATCTATAGCTTCTAGTTTCTCATATCATTTATGACCCATAATTATGATTAATTTGCCAAATATCTTCTTTTTCATTATATGTTTCCAATCATTTCTAATTAATATGTCATCTATCACAAATTTCATATCATTAACATCATATCATTTCATTTTAGCAAATTAGAATGCATGTGTACTTACCTCCCATGGAGCCAACTCAAAATTCGAGCTTTAAGCTTGTCCAACCTCCTTGGTGGTTGATTCCATATCCAAAAGGTATCTCTTATATATAATCATAACTATTTCTCATTAACTCATACCATATATTAATATATTTAACTATGTAAAGTCATATACTCCAAACCTTAACTCAAAAACTATTAGGCTAGGTTCTTTCTTACTTAAATCCATCTAATAATATGTAAATCAACTCAATCTAGCCTTAAGAAGTGTTTTCCCGAAAGGATATTCAAAGTTCTACATCAAGCTTACCCATTTACAAATGGGTTTCTACCACTATAAACTTTTTTAGGTTCAAGTCATCAAAGCACTATAAACTTGTTAAAAGAGAAGGGAAAACATGAAATCTTACTCAAATAAAGAAGAAAATAGAGTTGATTTGATGGAAGACCAGAGTTCCCTTAAACTCCACACTTTCTCTTTACAACTTCACCTTCTTCCTTGATAAATCTTTCAAATTCATGTGCAAATCTTGTTCTTAAGTAGTAAATCTTGTGTTTTAGGAGCTTAAAACTCATTAAAATCATGGGGGGAGTGAGTTCTAAGAAGGTTTGGGCATTTTTAGGGTTTTTGAGCTTTTTGGACCAGTTTAAATAAAATAAACGGAGCTTGGGCTATTTATAGCAGTCCCCTTCACGACCATGTTCACAGTTGTAACACTTTTTGCCTTGGCCATGAACTATTCTGCCCCAAAAAAGCCCAAAACACGATATTCACCACCATGAACAAATTATTCACGATCATGAACAAAGGCCCTTTCACAGCCATGAACAAATCCTTCACAGTCATAAATAAAACCCTTTCATAGTCATGACAACTTTCAGCATGGTCATGACAACTTTCAGCATGGTTGTAACGCTGATTGTGAAAGGGCATAACTTGTTCATATGATCAAATTTTGCCGATATTCTATTTCTAAACACGTACTAAATATACATAAAAATCATCCATGGACATTTGACACATTTAGACTCAAGTTCATACAACTCAATTCATAACTTTTTAGGTTCACAACCAAGCTCATAATACTAACTATGCACACAATTCATATTTTAAAGCACATATGTCATTTTTATACTTATTTTACATTTATACATATTCCAATACTCAAATTTACTTCTCTAATATTTAACATGTCATATTATGCTATCATAGTTCATATTAGTATCTTACTTATCAATCAAGCATGCTTAAGCACCGTTCATGCACACAACTCAACAATTTACAAGGTTTCAAGTAAGAGACTTAACTCTCATATTCCCACCATATGACATCTATACATATTTTACAACTAAGTCCCATTTGAAGGCATTTTAAGTCTAATTACTAAAAAAGATTAAGAGCAAAATTATAAATTAAGTGATACATTAGATTTTTTTTTTTGCAATTATACCTAAATTATTTAGGCTCGTGCAAACTACAGAGGAATGAGGAAATTGTTACTCTAAAAGTATCTTCAATATTGCTCTTTATTTTAAAGATCATTGATAGAATAATGAACATTTTAGAGCATATTTAAGTATAGAAAATAAAATTTTTTTTTAGTTTAATAGATTTTTTTAATTTTACTTTATTTCATACAAATTAATATTTATCAAAAGAAAAAGTAAAAACCTTTTATTATAAGGAAAGATATAATATGTATAAAAAATAGATATGTATTAATTACAATTAGAATAATATATCAAATCCACTTTATACTCTAAATTTTAAAGATAAAGAATATATTGGAAACTATTTTAATAGAATAACTTTTTAAATAAAGAGTATAATTCAAATAAAAAATTTATTGGATATACTCTAATATATTTTGAGATATATAGTTGTATAGTTTCGAGGTTAATTAATTGGAGAAAGTTCAAAAATTATATGTAGTTTTGCGTTTTTGCAATTTGAAATAAGAAATTTTATTTTGCCAAAAAAGATCTTATAGTTCGTTTTATTAGTAAATTCAAGTTTTTTTTATAATAATAATATTGTAAAATGATAATCCACTATTGATGTGTTATAAAATAGATATCTGCTCAACGTACTGAAAATTACAAAAAAAAAATTTACATATTAATGCTAACTTAATATTTTCTAATATTATTCTGACAAAAAATTTAAATTTACCAATACTTTTTAGTCTGAAAAAACTTAGAAAATGCACAAGCGTTAAACTACATTTAAAATTTTTAAACTTTTACCTAATTAATTATGCCACGGTTTGAATAATTGGCTGTCTGTGGCCAACATTTTATCATATAGATTTTCTTTTTGTTTGTTTCCTTGGAAAATAATGCTGCTGCAAGATAAATGAAAATGATAACAGTAATCCAATCTTATGGCGTGATAATTTAAGCAATACAATTTTCTTGTTTTGCATGAAAGACAGAGCGATAATGAAGAGTGCACTAGTGGGCGAGTTTAGTAAACCATGCTTGTTGAATTCTAAGAGAGCCCTATTACTGCAGAGAAAGAATGGAAAGACTTGTAAATTCAACACTCAACCGCTCCTTTCTTCTATTCATCTCTCTTCGCAGGTATCTTTTTATTGTTTAGTTTCAATCGAAATCCGAATCTCTTTGTTTCCAACTTCTTTGAAAATGAAATTAAATCCCAATTGATGTAATTATTCCTTACTTCTTATTCTCTGTGCTTTTATAATATTCAATGGAGTTCAGGATCATCCTTTCTGCTTGCAGGTAGGAGAAGAAAAACAAGAAAGATCTACTGGCTTTGTATCTAAAGAAATTGTTTGGCCATCTCCTAATGATGAAGTCCCATTTTGGAAGAGGAATTTCCCTTCATGGGATGCAACTACAGAAGCTTCAACTCACATCGTCAAGGACTCTGATCATATACACATAATTCATGTCACAGCTGAGATGGCACCCATTGCCAAAGTTGGTGGCCTTGGTGATGTGGTTACTGGACTTGCTCGTGCTTGCCTGTTGCGTGGACATACTGTTGATATAATGCTTCCTTTCTATCAGTGCATTCAAAAGCAGCAAGTCAATGACTTGGCATTAGTCACAACTTATAACTCATATCATGATGGGAACTGGATCCCTATTAATGCTTTTCATGGAGTAGTTTCAGGTATTCCAGTGATATTCATTGATCCATCAAATGAATTCTTTAAGGGCCAACAAGTCTATGGCGGTTCATACAATGAGTTGGAGGCTTATTTGTTTTTTTGCCGTGCTTGTCTTGAGTGGATGCAGGTTTGTTGCTTCTACGACAAGTCTTTGTCTCCAAGTGATTGCTTATGTACTTTTCAGGAACTTGTATGATTTGACCACAAAGATTTTGTTAGATGGACCTTAATTGGAATTAGAGACTTAGATCATCATGGGTTTTGTTTATATTTTATATTTATGAAAACTTAAGACTGCTTGAAATATAAATGAGTTTCATTTGAAATGTTTCTTATCTCTTGGCGTGCTGGTGCCATGCAGGACAGTTTTTACACCTGCATTTATCCCTCCAGCCTCAAATAAGTGGATTAAAGAACTTGATTAAGTTAGTGACATCTCAACCCATGTGGGTTTCGTGGCTATTTATGTTAAAATTTATTTTGGGTCTTTGATTCCATGGTTGATTTTACTGAATCTTTGAGCTTTTACTTTGATTGCTTGAAACTGTATATTAACAAGATTATGCATCTGAGCAGGTTACAGGAATTCAACCTGACATTATTCATGTCCATGAGTGGCAGACGGGTGCTTTGCCCTTGCTTTATTGGGATATGTACCAGCATCTTTCACTTAAGGTATAGCCCTTTCTTAATTCTATTATCGGTACATGCAGCTTAGGAGCTAAAGTTCGTAATATCAAAATTTTATGTTTGTAGAAACCACGAATAGTATTGACCATACACAATATGGAGCACTATGGAGAGTGTCGGTATGTTATTGTTTCTCATCTTTTTTCTTACACTAATGCCATGCTAATTAGCTATTTGTTCTTTTATATAACTATGCATATAATAAGATGATCAATAAGGATTATATTTTAGTTATGTTGGACCTTTTGTTGCAAGATTAGTATTCACTATTCAAGATATATCTTGGTGTTCATTTGTCTTTGTATGTAATATGACTTTAAATGGAATGCTATTATAAAATTTACTTTGTTGCAAGCTGGACTTTGGATTTATGAGGTTAAATACAGTTTCTAAATTTATCTGCCCATCATTATATATAGATTGAATGCTGATTGCTGCATTTTCTGGTAATAAAATTTGACTTATTTATTCTCTCTATATTCATGGTGTTTTACAGGAATATTTCAAATGCATTATGTATTTATTATACATCAACTTTTAAATTTTTTAACTTACTGTATTCAATCTTTATAATTATTCATGACATGTAAATGCATTGATTGGTGATGTCATGGAAAATAAAGAAATTATGATTTGATTTTTAATGATGGATGACTAATTTTAGTGCGCCTTTGACATTGAAAAAAATGGACTATACTTGTGGAATGATAAGAGTAATTCATTGTTGAAAAATAATGTATGCATCACCATTATAAGATTAGCTCTATTACCTTGAGTTCAAATTTCAAAATGCCATTTTTTCTGAAAATTTAGTTTAAAATGTCTACTTCCCAAAATTATTCTCAATTACACACCAAAAAAATCATTGTTTTAATAACCATGGTTTGCACTGGTAGGCAAGAGCAACTCAGCAAGTGCGGTCTAGATGGTTCTGTGTATGCAATTGCAGACAAGGTGAGCGTTACATGGCATATACTCATATGCTGTTTATCTTCATTTTGTGGCTCTGGAGATGTATTTAAATGGCTGAGATTTCAGTTAAAACTAAAGAAGCTTTTTTTTTTTTAATAAGTTTTTCTTCATTTTTTTTTTCCAAAATTTGTTGCAAACTTCCATGGACAAATTAATTGTCTCTGATTTTGCATTTTCTTCTCTTTACTCTTAAAGTCATTCATCAACTATCCTGGCTAAATTTCCAAATCACCCCTGCCATTGACTATATGTTAGATCTTTTGTAATAACTCTTAATCTGGCAGGCAGTTGATGATCGCACCATTGGCCATAATCCTGAGAGATTAAGCTTACTGAAAGGTGGAATAGTATACAGCAATGCTGTAGTGTAAGTACTCTCATAGGTTTTATGGTGTTTCTATGGATGCTGTGTAATTTGGCATGGTGGGATGCAGTATATAGGTTCAACACATCCATAAGAAAGCCATTTCTATTATGCTTCTGAAAATGTAAAATTTTGATGGAAAGAGACCTCTCATTAAACAGAAGTTCTGATACACTTTTTTGTGAATTACTGTCCGTGGTTAAAGTTTAATGCTTCAATTTGACATCTTGTGAGTGTTCAAATGGTGCTCAAAATGGACAAATAATTTTAGTTGTAAAGAGATACTGTTAAAATTATGAATCCTAAATTCATCTGAAGTTGGGGGGAAATATGAAATGTAGCACCAATTGGATTAATGAAATATAAGTGAAGAACATTAATGTTAGCAATTTTCAGATATGGTCCGTTATTATATGTGTATATCAGTAGATTTATGAAGAAAATATGGGAATTGCAATCCATCTTTTAGGTTTGTAATTTAGCATTAGGTGGTTGGAATATTTTTTGGGCACTTGCACCTCTTTATATGTGGACTCTAAATAACCTTTGTGTCTCTGTATAATTCTTTTGGTTAATTTCAATCAGCTCTAGCTATTACTTCCTCCTTGAAGGAATGCTAGTTAGTCTTCCTAAAAAATGCCCGAATATGGAAACAAGCTAATAAGTTAGGAAAAAAGTAACGACTTACAATGACAACAGAAGTAGCCTTTTTATTGAAGAACTCAAGCATATTAAGGATGATGCTTCCATTTGTATACATGGGCATTCCACTTTCTTAATAGATAATGGAGCAGCATTTTCTACTCTCTCTCTCTCTCTCTCTCTATCTCTCTCTCTATATATATATCCCTGCCCTTTTCTAATTTCTCTAACCCTACCCCTCTCTCTTTTAATTCCACCTTTCTCTTCTGCCTCTCATTTTTCAAAATTCAAACCCAAAGTTAGTCTTGGTTTCTAACAGCTATGGCGTGTTATAATAATAAGCTTTAGGGGCACATATGTGAGAGACATGATGTTTGGACTCACTCTAACTGGTATGCAATATGTGACTATTACGAACAGGGTTGTTGACTCTTCCATAATATATCATGGAGTAGATATGCTGTGTTTCTGTTTAACCATTACAAATATATGTATAACTTATAGTCTCTATTTGTATTGCTGGTGATGTGCTCTGTGTATAACCATTAATTAAGAAAATAGATACGAAGGATCCTTTTGCACATATTGCTGATATTTTGCTGTGTGTGTAACCCGTAAGAACATAGACATGAACACATTTCAGTAATACCTGCTCATCAGCCCTTATATCTTTTTTTTTTTGTGTATCCAGTGACCAATTCTCTTTTCATTTTGCAGTACAGTGTCTCCTACATATCTCAAGGAAACACTTTGCTCTGGATGGTTGGCCAGCACCTTGATAACACATCGTGATAAGTATGTTAAAGCATTTTTCATATTTTATCTATGCATAGTTAGCAATAAATATTTACTTAATTATAGCTTTTCTTTGATAGTGTCCTTTGAATACTATATTAGCTTATGGAGTGTTTGATCAGATAATTGTTGTAATCAACAAAGAATTGAGAGAAATCGATAATTTTATTGATAGTAAAAAACCTTATATATCCCTATGAACATAAAATAGGAAAACATATGAAGAATAGGAAACAATACAAACTAGAAAATAAATCTCCACCTATCCCTAATTACATAAATCATGCTAACTAAGAATACTATACAAATATCTCACAACACTCCCCCTCAAATTGGAGTATAGATGTTGATCATGCCCAACTTGTTATATATGTTAAAAAAAGAGTTTCAAAACTTGTAATACAAAAGACCTCACACCATAGCAATGCAGACCTAACCAGGGAGATCTCATACAGACCGAGGAGAGTCAAGCGAGACCTACTGACAGCAAATGTTACTTGACAAGAGTGACACAAGAAATTACACAATCTGCTCTCTAGGGCAGAAAAAAAACAAGTATTACCAAGAAAGATACACTTCAATGTCTTGGGATCTAATTTTGTGATATGTGGATAAACATCCCGAACAAAACAAGTACTATCACATATCCTAGGTTCAATAGGGAATACTAATTTAGTAGGAAAAATGATACTATATGGAGTCTCACCATTAAGAACAAAGAAAGACATGCGATTAATCAGAAAGCATACTATTGAAACTGCATCAGCCAAAAATGTTTTAGGTACATTCATTTGGAACAAAAGAGCTCTTGTTGTTTCAAGGAGATGTCTATTCTTTTGCTCTACTAATACATTTTATGATGGGATATCAACACAAGACGTTTGGTGAAGGATGCCATTTTTGAATTATTTAAGTCTCAAAAGAAGCTGACAAATACTCTTCGGCATTATCAATTCAGAATATATGGAAAGAAACGTTGAGTTTTAACCTCAACACAAAAATGATAAAACAATTTTGAACGACTTTTCATTAGATATAACCAAGTCATACGATACGAGAATAGTCATCAACAAAAGGTACAAAGCATTTAAATCCAGTTTTGGACTGAACTGGACAAGGACCCAAATATCAAAATGAAAAGGAAAAGTGTTCTTTTATTGACTCTTGGACTTAAACTAAGACGATGGTGTTTAGCAAACCGACGTGACTCACAATCTAAGAAAGACAACTTATTGAACTGTGGACTTATCTTCTTAAGTGAAGAAAGAGAGGAATGCCCCAATCGATAGTGCGCCTAAAAAGGGGATGTAACCCTAGAGCAGACAATAGATTTATGTATTTGGGGGTGACTCTTGTCCTTTACCAATAATATTCTTCGTCATAAGATCCTAAAATAAACAATGATCAAGAAATAATGAGATTCAGCAATTAAGAGTGTGAGTAATATGGCTTATAGAAATCAAATTGAAAGATAATTGAGGTAACTGAAGAATTGATGTTAGAGGAAGTAGAGGGGTCGAATTAACCATGTCAAACCCAAGAATAGAAGATGATGACCCATCTGCTAAGGTGACATTAGAGATGAATTTATGTGACTGGAAAGTAGAAAAGAGACTGGAGTTACTAGTCATATGATCTGTGGCATCATAATCAATGACCCATTTGAAGGAGGTGGAAACGAGACATGCATTAAATTTACCTGAATCGGCAATAGCATTAACTAGAGTGGATGAAGACTATAGTGATTCCTGGTACTGGGAGAACTTGGCAAATTCATCTATAGAGATAAGAACTGACTTCTCAAATGAATCAGTAGTGGATGCCACATGAGCAAAGTGAGCTTTCTGATTTCTGTTCTGAATCTTTTTGCAATTCCGTTTTGTATGGTTTGGCTTATGACAATAACGGCATACAATCCCTCTTGAATTCGGTGCTCAAGGCTCAAAAGTATTGAACCCCCCTCCTTTACAACCACCCCTATGATAAGAACGTTTAGACTCATGATTTTGGCTAACAAGAGCACTATTGTACTAACAGGTGGAGTTCTTTCTGTGCTAAGTATCCTGCTAAAAACTCCTGTATGGAAGAAATCTCATAACTCGAGAGTATATGAGACTTGGCAATCTCAAATTCGGGAGGGAGACCAACTAGAAACCTTATAATTGCTATTTGCTTTCGTTGACTCTGTTGAACCTTCACATTGGGACTAAATGGCAACAGCATATTAAGCTCTTCATAAGTTTATTTAAAATCCATAAAATAAGTAGTAAGACGCCGATCTTGCTTCTTTGCACAATAAAATGCTCTACATACCTCATAAATCCTTGAAATATTCCTTTTCCTAGGATATAAGAAATTTAAATAATCCATCAATTCCTTAACATACTCACAGTGTAATGAAACCAAACTTCATTGTCAATGGAATTACGAATCTGTAAAAATAACCGAGCATCCTCATGTAACCACGTCTGTATGGACTCATCTTTAGGTGCATTGTCAGTAATATGTTGGTCCATAAGAAAAGACAAATCGTCTTACTCCAATCCATATAATTGGAGCTATTGAGATTATGTTCTGTAATTTTAGACATCATCGGAATCGCATGAGAGACGGTCATTGTCTTTTTGTTAGCCATAACTCAATAAATAGAAACGATTATCCCAAAAATAGAAGCTATAGAGCACAATGGGAGAAAACTAGAATTGCAGATCGAGAAATATGGTTTTTAGAACCTAGTCTCACATGAGCAACCAAACCGAGAGGGTATAACCTCAACCAAGTATGGAAAAGTGTTGTACAGACGGAGGTGAGTCGAACGATGGTGACTAGAGATGGCGACAGCGACAAACAGGCCTTCATGTGATGAAGCGTGGAATTAAATGCAGGGCCTTGAGACGGCGTGTGTAGCTCATGCGCGTACCTTATGGACGCCAATTTCTGAGAGGAGGCTGAGTTGGTCATCGCGCTCCTCCCTATTCTGGTGGTGACTACAAGAGACGCCTCTAAGATGATGACCCAACCCAAGAAATTTCAAAACTCTAATCTGCCAAATTGCAAACAACCCAAATCCTGGAAAAATATGTTTCAGAACCAAATCCTACCCTTTAATACTTTGATACCATGTAACGGAAATGGGAATAGAATATTTTTTTTGTGTTGCACTATTGCTACATAGCGTTACATATAAAAATTAACATACATATTACCCGTTGATATATAGATTCAGGATACATTTGATTTGCAGACAAAAAATTAATATATATATATTATACTTAAATTTTTAAGTTATTTAGGCTAAAAAAATAAAAATTTATATATAATTTTTTACATCAATTATATATATATATATATATATATATCACAAGCAATTGCCCTCATTTTTTACAATTTTCTAACATCATCTTTTATAACTTTATATTTTGGGTTAATTTCAATGAAGTCATTATTTGATAATTTGCACAAAAATTACTTTTTTTAATTTTATTCTATTAAAATCGCTAAATTTTATTTATTTTTCCATAAAAATCACTTTCAGTAATTTTCTCTCCGGATTACTGACGTGGACAATCACATGGCACTATAATTCTTTGAATTTGCTGACATGACATTTACGTAAATGATGACGTGACATTACATGTCAATATTCTTGTAACACTCTACCCATATTCTGTTGAATAAAATTTTTTTCTAACCTCATATTGTATACATATATATTACTTGATATAACTTTTTTTAATCACATTTTTAATAATTTCATCTACAATTTATATTTTTAATACATATACAAGACAATTTATCTAAACTCGTATGCATGATTAGAATCAAAGCAAAAGTACAAAGTAACCGACTCAATGACTGGGTCTCCAGTATTTCTTCTGTTATGGGCTCAGACTCTTCTTGATTAACTTTAAATTCTAATATCTACAAACTCTATTTTTTGTGTGAGAAAAACTCACACTAAGCTATTTCTAGTTTAGTAGTACATATAAGCATTTAAGTTATCCTATGCTATCATACAAATGCATGACATATATTTCATATCAAGTATCACAATAGTATTGCATAGTCATAAAAGAATGAACATACTATTACATATGATTATATCTTTTTTTTTTCATAGCAATCATACATCACATTTATCAATTTAACTTAATCCATAATGTAATTATAACTCATATCATGCCAAATTTATGTAAACAAATTCATTTTACATTATACGGTTAACTCTTACCTTGTTCTTTATGTCAATTAATTAATTTCTGTATATTATCTTAATTTAACATGTTTCCTTCTACTATTTTAATTAAATAATTATTTCCATCACATGTATATTTATTTGTCATATTGAATATCCATTTTACGATTGCCATATTGAATATTCATTTTACGATTGCACAATTAATTAATTAGAGTAAAATCATGCCATCATATAATATTCCATCTTGTTTGGCCAAATAAAGGATGTTAACATGCTTTAGTTTTATTCTCAAATTGTAAGGAAAACATACAAGACGCTTACATGATCAGATGCAATTAATACATTTTATA
>CATIWF010160103.1:0-11882 GCA_949630135.1 Balakata baccata
GCGTGTTCACTGTGCATGTAAATATGTGATGACCAGTCCCATTTATGGCATTTTGCTAATGTTGTTGAATTATTTGTCTTTTTCCTACAATAAACGTAGGGAGAGAGATAATTTACTATTTAACTCTTAAAGAGTAAAAAAAGATAAAATTCATTTTTAAAATATTAAATCGAAAAAATTATATATATATATATATTTGAATTTTTTTTTATTTAGATGTTCAATCAGTTAATATAACATAGATTATCATTTACTGCATGAAATTTAAAAGTATTAAAGTTTTACTAATATTAATTGAAAGTGATAAAAAAATTAAAATCGAGACTTTTTTAAATTTTTATGTAAATATGTGATGACGAGTCCCATTTATGGCATTTTGCTATCTTGTTGAATTATTTGTCTTTTTCGTACAATAAACGTAGGGAGAGAGAGAATTCACTATTTAACTCTTAAAGAGTAAAAAAAAAAAAAAGATAAAATTCACTTTTAAAATTTATATTAAATCGAAAAAATTATATATATATATATATATTTGAAAATTTTTTTATTTAGATATTCAATGAGTTAATATAACATAGATTATCATCACTGCACGCAACATAAAATATTAAATTTTTATTAATATTAATTAAAAATGGTTAATTTTTTTAAACTTTTATGTATAAAAATATCAATTAAGTTGTTTTTAACTAACTTTTAAAAATTGTATTGACAAATGATTGCAATTATAAATTAATATAAGATAATACCAATATTTTTAGCTACTGATATTTTTTTTCTTTGAGCATTAAAAGGGGATTTATATTTTAGCCTCCATTTATTAATCTTTTATTTCATATAGCTTTTATAATTATATCATAAAAAAAAATAAATATTATGTAGACATTAGAGAAAGTGTAAGAATATTGTCATAATTTTATTTATAATTACTTAATTTTGATATTATTACAGTAAAGTTAAAGTCACTTAATTATAGTTTAGTTTCAATAAAGTTACTTTCAGTAATTTTTCAGTAGTCAATAACCGAAAAAGTTGTACTAGTATCTCAATTAACATATGAGACACGTCATGTTACTATATATGTCAAATAAAATACTATATATGTTTACAACTCAACATTCATATCAGCATTGTAAATTAAAAATTATGTCAATTAGGATGTCAGAAATTTATTTGACTTGCACAGTGATACGACGTATTTCATGAACTAACTATAATGCTAACACGACTTTTTCAGTTGTTAACTATTGAAAAATCACTTGAATTGACTTACTGAAACCAAGTTATAATTAAGTGACTTTTATAAGACAAAAAATTATGTAACTTTACTGCAATAATACTAAAATTAAGTGACCATAAATAAAATTAACCTAGGAATATGGCCAACAATGCGACATAAAAAAGTGAAATAGATATGAATATTAGGTCTTATTTTGTTTTTTTGTCGGATTGCATATATTTTCAATTAGTCAATTAGAATTAAATACTGAAATTAATTATGTTCATATTGTGTATGACTTTAAAGATGACAAAATATACTCTTTGATAAATTTTAAATTTTAAGATAATTATATTTTTAGAACTCAAATTCAAAATTTTAGGTATTATTTCGTTACAGAGTGCGACTTTTCTTAATGATAAAGAGATAACGAATCAACTAGAAAAATTATGGAAATAGATGTCTTCATCACTTCCATTTTCTCTACAAATAAATGTGTCCAATTCCGTTGCTTTTTGTTTTTAATTTCTTTTTTGCAAAATTCCTTACTTTTAAAATTTATACATTATCAAAAATGACAAATATCATCTGGAGTCCCTAAATCATAACATTTTTTCTATTAAATCCATGTACTTTATTTGGTTCTATAAAGTCTTCAAACAATATTTTTATTTATATTTTATTGGCCAAAGCTGCAAATCAGCCCTTGAACTTAGGCATGTGGAGTGAGTGTGCCTTTAAACTTTGACTCAGTGCAATTAACTCCTATACTTTAAAATCGAGACAATTAGACCCCTCAACTTTCACTCCGTCAACGCCATTAAGCTCGTGCCTTTGGGGTCACTTAGTCATTCTAAAAACAGCATTGTTTTCGCTTTTTTTATTATTTTTTTGGCATAATCCAAACGAAGTTGTTTTACATTTAGATAAAACGACGTCATTTTTGTTTTTTCGAAAAAAAAATTTAAGACAAACCTGCAAAATGTCGTCGTTCCAATTTGCATCTTCTTTTTCTTCTTCTTAAACTCAATTTCGACCCTCAAATGACCAAACCCTAAAATATGAAATTGAAGAAGATGAATCCATAGAAAATGATTGGACATCTACATTTCTACAAAAGCTTTATTATGGCATCTTCTTCTTTTTTTGTGAATCGAAATGAAGGGAACGATGATCAGTTGGTGCCTGTAATATGCTACTACAACTTTGTGGCTCAAAAATGGACATCATGGGCATAAGTAAACACAGGTCGAAGGTTCTACTGATGTCAAAATTATAGAGTGAGTTTATGGCATTTCTTATGGTTGATATCCATTCGTTATTTTTTTGTCGAAATTTTCTGATGTCCATTCGTTGAATTTCATCTTTGTTATTGTAGAATTTTTGCTATGTTAGACTATGAAACCTATTTGCATGTTGAAGGTTTATAGAGTTGAGGAAATTTCGTAATCTTCTTGAGTCTAATTTACGGGAGTTTTTGCAATGATCTTTGTGCATGATTTTATATTCTTTTTTTTTTTTTTAGAATCTATGATGTCTGCTTGGTTGACTTAGCTAAAAGACCAAAGTTCTGATGGAAAGATGCAATGAATAATACCTAGAATTTTGATATCTTTAAGATTAAATAGAAAAATAAGTAGTATAAAAATGACACATTTTGTTGAAATTGTTCTTCTTCAGTGAGTTTATGGCATTTGTTATGGTTACTCACTAATTTGTATCATTGTTACTGTATATAATGTATATTGGTTTGTCTAAAATACAGTTAAGAGGGTGTAGTTTTTTTTAATGGTATGATGATGAAGTTCCAAAATATCCAGCAAGTGTGTTAATTCAATTGAAGAAAGAAAACAACGAGTTGAAGAAGAAAATTGTGCTTTAGTTCCCATATAGGATGATGACTAAAATAGAAGAGCTATCATATGAAAACATATTAAAGAAAGAAATTTTAGAAAGCAAGCAAGAGATGAAGAATATATGTATGAGATTGAAAAAGATAATGGCTTTGAATATTACAGGCTGGAGCATTGTTGTGATATGTCTAGCAATGTTATTGTTTAAAAAATGACTAGTTAAAAAAAAATTATGTGGGGGTAGACTTGAATGTTTTGGTATGTTAGATAATTAGGTTAGAAACATAATTAGGCTGCTTACAAATGTTATATGTTGATAATGTAATTACAAGCTTTTAACATATAATTTATAGGTTACAAGATACTTGAGTCTCCAAATATGGAGGGCATTGCATTGCCTACTACTTAAAATATGGCATTTTTAAGTTCACTTTTGGTGGTGGAAACTGGAAATAGTTTTGGAATAACTCACATGAGAAATATGTGAGTAAGTATTATGATGCTAATAGAATCTATGAAATTCTTTTACCTGAATCGATTCAAAACCAAGATAAAGAGCCAAAAGTCCTTCCAGAGAATCCAAATAATCTCAAATCAAATCCTATCTATGAAACCCAAATAATCCCTAATCAAATGGCTTGAAAATGTAATGCAAGCAAATCCCAAATAAGCCAAAAATCAACATAAGCTCATACTTATGCAATTTAATTTTCAAATATATCTAAAGACATGCCTCCAACTAATTCAAGACTACACATTGAAAATCACAGTGCTAATACCAACTTTTCTCATTAATTTGTGTGCATTGTATTATAATTACAAGCCAAATAAAGAATTCATACCAAACCTTTTACAAAAAGGCAGCATCATACCATCTATATAATGGATGCCATATAAATGATTCCTATCTATGAAACCTATTAAATATTCACAGTTTCAAAAAGCATAAAAAATTCTAACTTACGAAAAAATCTAAAATAAGAGGTTTGTTTTCTACTTTATAAGGGTATGTCATTACCAAAAAAAGTGGCTTGTATATTCTTTGCAAAAAAAGTTATCAAAAGACAATATATTAACATGCCACTTATGCATTATATCAAATGGCATTTGTATTTGAAGTTGTTGAAGATGTGACATTGTCACTGGATCGATCCTTGTTATGCAAATGACCTATCATTTTCTCCTTTTCTGAATAAAGTTAATTGCTGGTAATTGTTTGTTTTCCTTGCCATTTCATTCTTGGAGCTTTGTATTTCAGATTTCTTGGTTTTGATATATGTGATCCCAAATGACCAAATTAAACCTTTTTTTTATTCTTCTTCATGTTGAAGTCTTATAGGATGAGAATCAAACCTCCTTTCGTTAGCTATTGAGAAAGACTTTGACATAAAATCACCAAACTGAAGAGTGCTTGGAATCTTATTGGTATTCTTTCTAAAAGCTGGATACATAATCCTTTCACTTGGTTATGATGGCTGTAAACAAATTTCAGTCATACAAATTCACATAATTATTATCCCATTACAAACTATATAAAATAAACATTGCAGTCACATATAAGTCTCATTACAAAGTACATAGAAGTTCAAAGTTAACAACAAAATTCAAATCTCATTACAAAACATATGGACTTCACACATATAACAGGAAAAAGAGAAGTACAAAGTACAAAGCATAATCAACAAAAGAAGCAAATAAGTAAAACACAATATAAATCCATCATATTTTAAGGTTGACTCACATTCCAAGTCATATTTCCAGTGTTATCATCATAGTGCAAGCTAAAGCCAATTTCCATTCTTCTGGTAGTCCTTGCCCCTAAATCAGATGCAGTAACTGGATTTTTACCTTTAATTTTTTTTTTGGAAGAATTAGCATTTGTCATTGTACTCACAACACTATTTTGGCTAGGTTGAGCAGATTGTTCTTGCACCTACAAAATGGAAGGAAAAAATAGTTTGAATTTCTTACATTCAAATATGCATTTTGATATTGGTATTATAGTATTGTTACTAGAATAAAGTTAGAATTTCTTACATTTGCATCTGCATTTTGGCGAGGTTGTGCAGGCATTGATTTTGATTTACAATGCCTCTTGTTATGACCTTCATTTTTGCATATGCTGCAAGTCATTTTCACTCATCTCCTACTTAGTTTTCCTTCTCTAGCTTACTTCCTAGGCTCATTTGATTCCCTTTTTCTTTATTTCTTGGGCCTTCCAAGCATCTCGATCACTTTAGGAGGCTCTATTGCAGGTAATTGTCTTGCTTTCCAGAAAATTTTGCCAGGAACATAAGGTATTACAAATTAATAAGAAGCTTCATATATGGACTTGTGATACCACATACTTATCTCAGAAGTAGGATCAATCTTTGCATGATTTAAAACACATATCACATATAGATATGGGATTCCAGTTAAATCCCATTATCTGCATATGCAAATCCTTCTGTCTAGGATCATAATATGTCTGTCTCTTCTATGACTAACCTTGTACCTGTTGTCTCCATTGAATTCAACTGAGCGTAAGAAAGATCTCTTGCTGTTTTCCATATGCATGCTCATTGCATCATTGCTAAACATAGCCAGTCATTTAGTCACCTTATCCCTTGCATCCTTGATCTTGTTCATTATAATTTTTCTTATCTCATTAATCATTGTTATGATTGGCTTCTTTCTTACAACTTTGATAATGTAATTGAATGTCTCACATTATTATCTACCATTTGGAAAAGTACTTCATGTGCTAAAGTATGCTCTGCTCCAACTTTGAGGAGGTCACTTGAGTAGATCTTGAACAAGCTTTGTTCTATGCTCAGCCAATTTGTCTAGATTATCTTTGAAAGCTTCTTCAAAGAAGCTCCATGAACACCTCTAAAACTTCTCCATCATTTCATTACCTCTCCATACTTTACTCCAAATGGCATATATATGTCTTGCACACCACCTGTGTTTGGCCTCTGGCAATACATCCAATACTGCATTGCCTAATCCTTTCAAGTAAACAAAAATAAAAAAGGTAAGTGCAAGTGATGTGCAAATAAAAAGTATAAAAATTAGCAATCATTTAAAAATAATATTACAAATGAATTATTTTAAAAAATTGAGTAATTAAAAAAAGAAACATTTGCTAAAAGTAGGAGTGTTTTCTCTCGGCGCTAGATAGTAGTCCTTACTATTGTACGCCGTTTCCAAGATAAGGAAGAAAACCCATCGAAAAGTCCTCGTTTCTTCGATTCTAGATGTTGCGAAGACTATTAAGAGCAATAATCCATTTGATTCACTTGTCTCTGATGTTAGTGTTATGATTTGTGCATAAAAAATTGTTCTCCCTTCTATTTCTGTTATGGCTGATGAGCGGGGTGCATCAACATCAGGTGCAATTCGGTCTCCTTGCTTAGGGTCTGATGTGAATGTCTTTACTGATTCACCAAAGAGGGAGGTTTAGGTTGATCTCTTTAAAATGAATAGGGTTAAATCTGAGGAGTGTGGGCTCTGTTATGTACCGCCTGTGGTGGTTAATGGGCCCAAGATTACTGAATTGAATGCAGTTGTTGTCTCTAAGGAAGCTGATCGATGGAACAAAGGTTATAATTGGAGGTTTCTATGGTAAGGAACCTTTTTTCAAAAGGCTTGAAAATTTTGCTTTAAATCAATAGCGAACATTAGGGTCGGTTACGGTTCATATGGTTAAAATAAATCTATTTGCATTTGTTGATTATTCGAAAGAAGGGAAAAGATAGGCTTTAGAAGATATGCCTCTAACCTTTGATCAACACCCTTGAATCCTCAAAGAATGGGCAGAGCATATGGATTTCATTCTCGATATAATTCACTTGGTTCATATTTGGTATCAATTTCCCCTTCTTTCATGGGAATTTTAGGAGGTTTGGAAGTCTCAGTACTATTGCTAGTGTTATAGGGAAATCCCTGTTTACTTATTATTGCACGTCACAGCGATCTCGGCTCGCTTATGCTCATATTCATATAGAAATTGATATTCACTCTGAGCTGCCTGATAATGTCACTCTGGATGATAGTAAGGGAAGGTTGATTTGGCAGGCTATTGTATATGAATGGAAACCACTTATTTATGGAAAATGTAAGCAAATTGGGCACTCACAGCTCTCGTGCTCTGTTTAGTTGAAAACTATCTAGAAATCTAAAGCTCTTGAAGTTAATACTGGATTTTCGAAGTTTGTTCAAGCTGAGCCAGATGTCGTGGAGCAGGGTTGCTTAGATAACATTGAACATATGCCCCCTAATCCTTCTCATATGGTTACTAAGAGTTAACAGTTTTTTGAATTTCAGGTTGATAATGACTTTACTGGTAATTCTGAGAGTTGTGTAATAGTTGATGGTATAGTCTCGTATTCTCTTACTAATAATCCTGCATGTATTTTTCTTACTAAAGGGGCTCTTAAAAGAATATCTAGGCCCCTGGGCAAGGTTAAATGATCGCTACTTGGAATATTAGGGGTCTTAATGACCCCCTGAAGTAACAAGCTATCCATGATATGCTTGTTTCAAAAAATATTTTTGTTACTGGTATTCTTGAAACTCGGGTTAGTTTTGGTAATCTGGATAAGCGTTTTAAAGGGCTTAAGCTCAATGACTAGATGTTGATTCATAATGGGGACATGTATCCTTTTGGTAGAATCTGGATTGTAACTCATGAGTCTGTCAGCTCCATTGTGGTATTGCTGAAGCATCCTCAATTTACTTGCTGTAAGGTGGCACTTCTCTACCACACCTTCTTTTGGATTGTTGTATATAGGTCTAATGACTTTGAGGATCGCTCTTTTTTGTGGTCTAGCCTTGTGGATCTTAGTCATACTTTTTCTATTGTTCCTTGGTAGACTCAAGGTAATTTTAATGCATTTCTTTATGATAAGGATAGAGTTAGAGGTGTACCTCCTAATTCTCAATATAGTGTTGAATTGAGGGACTGTTATATATAATCTGGTTTGATAGAACTTAATACTGTGGGTTGCTACTATACTTGGAGTAATAATCAGTTGGGTGATGCTAGGATTTGGAGGAAGTTAGATCATGCTTTAGTCAGTCCTCCCTGGTGGGACTATTTAATGCATCTTATGCAGAAGCTCTCTCCGCTTCCTTATCAGATCATAGTCCTATTTGTGTAAGCCTTGGTGTGCCTAAAACAAACAGGAAATGTATGTTCAAATTTTATCAAGCTTGGACCTCCCATAAAGATTATGACAAGCTGAATCATATGGGTTGGGAATCAATGGTTACAGGTTCCAGTATGTTTAAAGTAGTTGAAAAAATGAAGATTCTTTGTAAGATGTTGCGAGAGTTCAATAAGAGTCATTTCTCTAATATTTCTAGTCGTGTTACTTAATGTAAAAGCCTGATGGAAAATCTGTAGGTAGAATTGCAGTATGATCTATTGAATAATGCACTCCTTGAGGAAGAAAAAGTGATGGCCTTTCATCTAAGGAAGCTTATGTGGCAACAGGAGAGTATCCTGAGACAAAAGGTTGGAGCTACATGGTTAAAGTTTGGTGATTCTAATTCTAAATTTTTTTATAACTCCATCAAGCAAAGAAGTTGTAGAAATGCTATTGATCAAATTTGTAGTGCTGCTGGAGATATTGTGAATGACCCAGATCTTATTAAGGATGAGCTCCTTATGTTTTACAAAAATTTTCCTGGGACTTCTAGTGAAAGGACTCTTCATTTGGACCCTTCCCTTCTATCATGTCTTCTGAAGGTATAGTCTATGAAGATGATGTTTGTAAGTTGATGTCCCCTGTATCAGATGATGAAATTCATCTAGCCTTGTTCTGTATTAGTTCCAATAAGGCCCCGAGACCTGATAGTTTTAGTAGTGCTTTCTTTAAGGCAAGTTGGCCTCTTCTTAAACATGATGTTACATATGTAGTAAAAGACTTATTCAGTAATGGCAAGCTCCTCAAACAGGTTAATGATACTATTTTAACAATTATACCTAAGTCCCATAATGCTGAATGCCTTGGGAATTTTCGACCTTTTACCTGCTGTAATACCTTGTACAAATGTATTTCCAAGATTATTGCTTGTTAATTGGTTTCTCTTTTAAAGTACATAATTTTGCCTAATCAATTTGCTTTTATTCCTAGTAGAAATATCTCAGATAACATCATAATAGCACAAGAGTTGGTTCGTAACAACCACTTAAATTCGGGAAAAGCTAAATGCACTATCAAGGTGGATCTTAAGAAAGCCTACAATTCTATCTCTTGGAATTTTCTTGAAGAAGTTCTTTATGCTTTTGGCTTATCTTCCCATTTTATTCAAAGAATTATGAGCTGTGTGTGCACCCCATATTATTCTATTATCGTAAACAGTGAAGCTCATGGTTATTTTGCAGGGGAAAAGGTCTACGACAAGGTGATTCGATGTCTCCTTTACTCTTTGTCATGAGTCTTGAAGAATATTAGTTCTGCTCATTTCAAGTTTCACCCAAAATGCAAAAAGATGAAACTGAATCACCTTAAAGTTGCTGATGACTTATTGCTATTTTGTTTTGACACATATAGTTCTATTCACCAAATTCATCTTATTCAAGAGCATTTTAAACAGGTATCTGGTCTTTAAGCTAATCCTGCCAAGAGTTCAGTTTTTTTTAGTGCTACTGTTGGGGTTAGAAAATCTGAAGTTTTATCTTTTTTGGGCTATGGGGAAGGCTACTTACCTGTGAGATATTTGGGATTACCACTCATTTCTACTAGCCTAACTAAGACTGATTATACTGGCTTGATATCCAAAATCACCTCTTGTATTGCCTCTTGGTCACATAAATTTCTTTCTCAAAATCACCTCTTGTATTGCCTCTTGGTCACATAAATTTCTTTCTCATGCTGATCAGTTGCAACTTCTTAATTCTATTCTCAATAGTCTACATGTTTATTGGACTGCAATTATACTCTTACCCATTGGTGTGATAAATGATATTAATTGCATTTTTAGGCATTTTTTAATGGTCTAGACAATATGATTCTAAATGCTCTAATCCGGTTGCTTAGAAGAACATTTATAAAAGGAAGTGTGAAGGCAGTCTAGGGATTAAAGATATCAAAGTTTGGAATAAGGTAACACTGTGTAAGCACATATGGTTACTGCTCTCGGAGAAAAAGTTTATATAGGCTTCTTGGGTGATTGATAATCATCTTAAAAGGCTTAGTTTCTGGGGTATAACTAAGCAATGTAACTCTAGTTGTGCATGGAGAAGTCTACTACATTTAGGAATGATATTAAATCGTTGTTGTCTTACTAGTTAGGTAATGGCTCATCTTTTTCATTTTGGTTTGACCCTTAGCTTGATGGTGAATCCATCCGAGAGAAGTTTGCCAATGTGTCATTTGTTGATGCAGATTTAGCTAAATATGTAAAAGCCGATGGATTATGGAAGAATCATAGATGGAATTTACCAGATCCTGTCAATAATTATGTTCTTCAGGCTTGGAACTACATATCTGATAATTATGCACTCTCATAAGAAGTTAAGGATAACATTAAATGGAAGGGTAATATCCAAGGTACATTTCTGTGAAAAATGTGTACCAATGTCTCTATCATACTAATTCCATAGTTTTATGGTCTAGTATTATTTGGAGGAAAGGTCAAATTTCTAAACAAAGTTTTGTGCTTTGGTGTGCTCTCCAGAAATGCCTAAAAACGAAGGATAAATTGAAGCAATGGGGGGTTATCACCAATGATAACTATGTTTTTTGTTTTATGAGATTGAGAGTATTCACCATCTTTTCTTTGATTGCTCTGTCACTAGTAGAATTTGGAACAAAGTTTGTACTGCCTGTGAGATTAAGCGGATAAACTACAGATGAAGGCGAGTGGTAAGTTGGTTCTGTCGAAATGGGGGAGGTAAATCGCAGCTAGCTAGTATTAGAAGAACTGCTCTAGCTGCGTCTGTTTACTAGATTTGGAAGTCACGTAATAGGAGAATTTTTTCAAATGTACATATTGATGACAAGTGGATTTTGAGACAAATTAGTCTGAGCATCTTGATTAAGTGTATTGCTAGCAATAATAGGGATATAATGTAGCGTATATAATTGTTAGGCTATTGAGTTTTTTTTTTTGTGTTTACAGGGATGTCCCTGTGGTTCTGTATTGCTGAGTTCTTTTTAGCAATAATATATCTTTGGTTGATTGATAAATATATATATATATATATCATAAATGAAAAGTTAAGATAATGGATATAACCTTTTGTGTGTCAGATATGAGAGTATGATTGCTTCTATCCTCTAAGTTAAGCTCCTTCTTTAAGAATTGAAAGAACCAATGCCAATTTTCTGTGTTTTCCTTATCCATAATTGCAAATGAAATTGGATATATGGAATTGTTAGCATCCTTTCCAATTGCACTTAACATCATTCCTTTCACAAATACCTTTCAAAAAGTCTCCATCCATACCAATAATTGGTCTACAACCTGCCATCCATCCCTTTTTGTAAGGACCGAAATACAAAAACATCCTTTTGAAGACTCTATTACCCTTAGCTAGTCCCTCTTTACATAATTCAATTTCAATTCTACTATCAGGGATGTTATCCTTAAGTTGTGCAGTATATGATGCCAACACTTTGAATTCCTCTTTATAACTTCCTTCTAGTTTTTGCATTATCATTCTCCTTGCCTTCTTGCACTTATGTTGACTGATATGAACTTTCATTTCTTGTTCAAACTCCTTTTTCATGTATTTCACTTTGATGCTAGGATTGTTGTATATTTTCTCCTTAAAGTACTATGCTACATACTTCACTATCACCAACTTGTTTTTA
>CATIWF010160104.1:0-10198 GCA_949630135.1 Balakata baccata
CATCTTGACTTTTCCAATTTGCTAGAAGTTCGAAAAAAATGTTTAGGTAAATTTATTGGATGCTGCAGATTGATTTAATTATATATTTATATATATACACATTTATTACTTATTATAAATAAAATAATTAAATAAATATCATTTAAATAATTAACTAAATTGCTTTTTAAAGATAATAATTTTAAAAATAATAATTTTTTTATTATACTTTATTGCTAGTTTTTTGGAATTTGTTGTATAGTATTCTAGTGTTCGTATTTGTATCTATACTTCTTAGTTTGTGCCGATAACACATTAAAATCTTGCAGTGGTGAAAGAAGTAAAAGAGGAAGAAGAATTGTTATAAAACATTTGATATAATAGGAAGAGAAAAAAAATAGAAAAGAATTATTATTGATGTCTGAATAGTAAAAAAATGGAAAAGTGTATGTATAGTTAATATTACATTTAGCCAAAAAAAAAAAAGAAAAAAAGGGCGGTTAGGGCATTAATGAAAGAACTTATCTTTGTTAACTTAATTTACTATTTCAGGGAAGAACTATATATTATATTGCTCGCAAGTAGAGAAAAATTGCGAAGAGAAATAGAAACGCCGAGGGGGTCAGAAATGGAATCACCAACGGCATTACCATCGCGGCAGTGCAGCCATTCCACTTTGAAGAGATTATGAGTTTGTAGCTACTGTGTCTTGGAGCAGCTGATCGTGAACTCATAGTATTTTAACATCAATTGCAGCTAGGGACGAAGAAGACGATGCAAACGCGCCGTTTCGTTGACACTGAAGTGCACTGTTTTGACACATATTGAGCTCGTGTATTCCTTGGTGCAAACGCACCGTTTCATTAGTTGTATTTTAATTTATTTAAACGATAGTGTTATGTTAATGAGAGTTAGTTGGATTGGAGGGGTGTTTTTAAAAATAACCTTAAAAAATTCTAAAATTGAAAAAATAACCGGAAATATTTTTTTTTATAAAGATAACCCTCATTTTAATGATATTTTGATAATTCCAATAATACTTCTCAT
Source organism: Balakata baccata (assembly GCA_949630135.1). NCBI lineage: Eukaryota > Viridiplantae > Streptophyta > Magnoliopsida > Malpighiales > Euphorbiaceae > Balakata > Balakata baccata. The sequence continues at coordinate 1,027 of CATIWF010160104.1, forward strand.
TGAATACCAATAATATCATTACAAGAACATTTTTTAAAAAATATGGAAAATATTAAAAATTATCTTTCTTATTTCTTCCTCTCATGCTTATCCAAGAAAAATGGTTCTATTTGCAGAGAATCATCTTCAAAAAAAAATTGAAACTTTTCAATTGATTGTATAGATTTATCCACATCAAATACAATATCCGCAAGTAGATGAACTTTAGAGTGGAGAAGAAACATACACACAGTAGAATAAAGAATAAATTTGTTCCAACATATATGCTAAAAACAATTATTATCTAGTTTGAGTTTGAAATTTAAAATTGACCTTGATTGTGTTCAACTAGGAATAACATACGATGTTTTTATTGGATGAATTGCATTCCAGATATAAGAACCCCAATTTCTAGCTCCAAAAAAATCCTAACCCTCAATATATCGTTTGTTTATTTGTACAGTCTGGAACGACAAGTATTCCAGTCAAGAACGACATGCCTATCGACCTGTTATCTATACAGTAGATATAATGTCGAAATATTCTAGATAAATCCATTACGTTTTATTATTTATAAGAAATTTTATTGTATTTATAAATTTTAATATATTCATCTCTACTTTAATCTACCATTATATGGTCAGATAATTCAAATACTTTACTAGACAATGAGACTCGACCATGTATTATGTTACATGGTTGGAAAATATAGTACTAAAATTACACTTGAACTTGCTTGGTCGGGAAATATAATACTAAAATAAATTTTTTATAGTGATTTCCTGCAATTACAACTACTTACTTCAATTATCATAAATTTTTTTTTTTCCATTTCAATTACACATGAAAAACATAAGTATGATTTCTGTTTATCTTTCTATTTTTTCTATGGATGTCAATTTGTGCGCAAAGACCTAAACTTCCAATTATGAGATTAAAAATCTGCAAATTGTTGGATTAAAGACTTCAAAATGATTTGGAGATCCAAATGTCAATTTTATTAGTATCTGCCGTAAATCTATCGGTGTTTGCCCACCATTTCCATCCCATGCAACTTTTAGACACTTCAATCCTTCGTTAATGCTATTCATTGTAATTAAAGAAATACCTAAGAAATAGGCTGATAATTCACATCCTTATTTTGTTGCTTTTTCAATGAAACTGAGATTTTTTTCTGGATTATGAAAGAATTTTAGGCACTCAAAATAAAGAAATTATTAATAAAGTCGCATAAACCTAAGGGTTGAAGGTGACAAATGCCATGGTAGATTCCAAAGTGCTATTTTGAAATCAATCTTTTTAAGCAAAGCATAGTGTTTAGTAGCCAAATTGAAGCAATTGCAGTCGAGAGTAAATTTTGTTAATGTGTTTTCATCATTTTTTGTAGGGCAGAGGTACTCAAATATTTCTGTTAATAAGCAAATAGGAAGAAAATTCGTGATTATATAATCCATGGCAGTGGAAAGATAGACCAAGAAGCATAAATGAATTCTAAGTTGGATCAAACAGATCAATGATGATTTTGTTGTCTGCATTTTCTCTTTATAAATACTTAATAACCAACCTTAATTATAAATTACATTTGATCTTTCCAATAAAAATAAATTAAATAGGTTTCATGATTAAAGTGTTTACTACTTTTGTGGAAGACAAAGAGTTTAAGCTAAATGAAGGAAGGGGTACACGATAGTAGGGTAAAGCCTCACTACAGTCGGGCTCTTATAGTGTATAGTAGGAGATAATCATTTTAGTCAAAAGAAAAAATTTCATTAATTTAAATTACTATATTAAGCATTCCACCCATGATAGAATTCTTACATTTATTCATTCATTAGGTTTTGGTTTTTCGGTTTCTACACTTTTTGTCAATAAGGTCAACAAGGCTAGTTAGTATAAAGTATAAAAGCACATGAATCTTCAATTTCTCCACCACCTCATCCTCAAGAAAATTATTTAGAATAAACTAAGACATTTCACTCAGAACTGTCATAGCAACTTGAAGGTCTTTATCTAGTGATTATGTTTTGTTCTTTTTTTTTTCTTCACACTTCTTCATCTTACGATCGTAATCCCGCTAGATAATTTGTAAATTCAGGTTTAGAATATTTTGATTGCATATTTATAGGCATAACTAAAGGCATATTTATAGGTATATTAATGTCATTAATTGGTACAGTATCCAGTAAGGAAGAATGACCATTTAATTTTCCAAAATGTAATTATTTGGTACATGTATTCAGTAAATAAGTTGAAAAAGCTTTCAAATCGAGACAATAACTTGACAATTTTACTTGAATTGACAGTTGATATCAAACTACATAATGGTCGAGAACTGTATTAACATAGTAGGGATACCGCCATTGTGCACTCCTGATACGTTTAAACAATGATAGGGAAGAACAACAATACGATCATTTAATAATTCTTGAGGATTTTGAATTACAATGTTAAATTGGCATTGATTTTCTTCAATGGGGTTAAATTATATCGGATCAATCAGTATTATATTAAATTTAAATTTTCAAAAAAAAAAGACAAAAAAAAAGAAGGAAGGAAATTGCAATTGATTTTCATGTATTTAAATTATTATATTAAGCATTCCAAGCCATGGTAAAGAATGCATACATTCACTGGTTTTCTAGTCTTGTGTTTTGACTTCTAGATCCCCACATATTTCAGGATCTCCAACTATTTCTAGATTCCCACCGATTTCTAGACCCCCACCATTTTTTGGATATGGATCCCCATTGGCATCTTTGGTTTCTTTCTACTCTTTTTGTGAACTAGATCATGAAGGCTAGTCAGTAAATCACACAATTCAACATTGTTCTCCAATTGTTTTATCACAACATCCTCAAGGAAGTCACTTAAGGCGTACTATGCATAATCATCAGATGTCTCAAAGCATATCATAACCTTCTCTCTCATGATTGTTTTTTAAGCATTTGCTATTTTTCAATAATCTTCGTCAAACAACCGGTTACTCTATCATGATACTTGGGAATTTGGAAATATGGAATAAATTTTGATTTTGATTGCTAAATTGATTATTATTTATAGGGAAATATGGAGAAGTTATAGGGAAATATGAAATAAATTTGATTTCAATAATATTCTCCTCTACATAAATTTTCTATTTGTTAACGACTCTTTTTATTTCCTGTAAGGAAGATAAAGAATCGTGTAAACTAAAAAAATTGAAGAGTCAAATTGAGACCATGACTTGACCGTTTTTACTTAAAAACAGACAGTCGATCAACAGCTTGACACTGGTTGGCAACAACATGAATTCAGTTGATACCATCTAAACTGTAGTAGGGGTACTGCCATCGTCTAGTCAAGATGCAGCCTTCTAATGGTCGGGAGATTCCCAAAATATATGAAACTAATAACTTGACAATAGTGTTGTCAAATATGACTTAATAATCTTCAATTACAATTGAAAAAAGAAGTATTTAAGGTTCAATTTATTAAATTGCAACTTCAAGCTTAATGAAAATGATTTCGGACAAAGAAGTCCTTATAAAATAAGTGAATAGTTATATGCTATGGACAACTTTGTGAGTTATGAATTTGAGTTAACCTTTAATTTTATGTTTGCTGTACAGAAGATGAAGAATCATGTAAACTAAAGAAGTTGAAGAGTCAAATCGTGACCATGACTTGACCATTTTACATGAAAATAGATAGTCGATTAGCAGCTTCACACCGGTTGGCAACAACACAAATTTGATCGATACCATCTAAACTATGGTAGGGGTACCGGTATTGTCTAGTCGGGATACAACCAACCAATGGTCGGGAGATTCTCAAAATACATGAAACTAATAAATTAACAATAATATTGTCAAATATGGCTAAATAATTTTCAATTACAATTGAAAAAAGAAGTATTGAGGGTTCAATTTATTAAATTGCAACTTCAAGCTTAATGAAAAATATTTCGGCCAAAGAAATTCTCATATAGTAAATTAACAATTATATGCTATAGATAACTTGTGTAAACTAAAGAAGTTGAAAAGTCAAATCGAGACCATAACTTATCGTTTTACTTGAAAACAAATAGTCGATCAACAGCTTCACACTGATCGACAACAACACAAATTCGGTCAATATCATCTAAACTATGGTAGGGGTACATAAAATATATGAAACTAATTCATTATTAAGATTTTAATTATATAATAAACATTATCTGATCTATATAATAAAGCTGCCATGACTTATAAAGTTACAAAATTGGATAGCTTCAATGTCCCACAAACAAGATTCATAAAAAATATTATTATCAAAGTTTTCCTCAATTCAGATTGTCATTTTGACAATAAGTAGTTCATTAGCAGAGTAATAACTACAATTTGTTAATCTTTCATGCAATAATTCAGTAAATCGTAGTTGCACAACATACATACTTCTCATAACCCATGGCATTGGTGTCATACATTTTTTACTTCCTCTCCGCATACAGGGACTGAAATTCTCAACTTTGATGCCATGTTGACACCCTGATCTTTAGATTCACTGCCTTGGCAGATAAGGATTATGCCATAAACATATGCAACAGTACTATGGCTTTTTTCCACTACAGTATTTTGCAAAAATGCAATGCATATGTTCCAATTTTTATTGAAGCATTTGATTACTCCTTTAAATAATGTTTCTTGATTTTCATAACTCACACATTTTTGAAAAAGCATGCTGGCTTTAAGTGCCAATGTCTATAGAGAGTAAGGGAAAGAGTCGATGTTGATGTGCTTAAGGACATATTTTTCTTCTTCTATTGATACTTTAAGGAATTCTTTACAAGTTGCTCCGCAATTCAGTAGGTCTGTGAATGAAGTCAGAAATGTAAATACTAATCTTATTACATCTTTTGGAATGAGCTTGAGCCTTTTGTTCGCATTGTTGTTCTCCATTTTTTGTTTCTAATAGACAATTGTTGAGAAAAAAAGAGTTTAAACTCTAATTATATAGTACGAGAAGTTGATTAATGCATGAGGTGAGGGTGAAGGTTTCTTACTTTTTCGAAGAGATTCGTACTCATTAAATGGTAAAGAAGATGAAAATTGTTGTAAAGAAGAAGAGTCAGGTCAAATAAAGAAGTAAACAGACGATCATTTCATTTCCTTGGCGTTAGGGGTACCGCCATTGTTTGGCTGACATACACCTCGCATTGATTGGGATTCAACCTCTAACTTTTTAGTCGACATACAGCCTTCCATTGGTCAGGATTTTCTCAATAGGGGTAATTTTAAGTCGGGCTACAGCATCCCTGTGGTCGAGATTCCAATTGTTTAGTTGGGATACAACCTCTCAATATTGTTATGATTTCCATGTGTTTGTAAAACTAATAAATTGAAAATAATGTGGTCAAATATGACATTAATTATAGTTGAAAAAAGGAATTTTTAGGATTCTATTTATTTAATCGGTCTGCCTATTGTTTCCGACCGTTATTAACTATTACGGTCATTCCAATGTGGATATTATATTTATAGGGTAGTGATAATGACAACTATTAGTATGTATGATAGCACATATATAGGTTAAAACCATAATTTATACAAAAGTTTCATTGATTTTATACAGGCCTTCCCTAACTTCAATATAAACATCTTTTTTCAATTTCAATTACACAGGAAAAACATGCTCACCAATTCTGACCATCTTCCCATGCAGGCCAAGGCGTTAAATAATCCCAATCAGTAGAGTGAATACCATAAACTCTTGAATTAAATACTTCAAAAGGATTTGGATATTCATAAGTCAGTTGTAATAACAACTACCTTGTGTTTATCGATGTCTTCCCACCATTTAAGTCCCAAGCAACTCTTAGCCACTTCAAGCCTTCATCTATCCTATTCAATGTAATTAAAACAACACCAAAGACATAGGCTGATATATAACAGCCTTGTTTCGCTACTTTTTTAAAGAAACTGAGATTTTTGTCATCAGTATAGAAGAAGGTTTTACAGCTAAAATAAATAAGTGAATGTCTATTTTCTGCCTATAAATAATGTCTTATAAATCCAAGGGCATAAGGTGTTGGATCCCATGGAAGATTCCAAAGTACTACACTGAAATCAATATTTTTTAGGACAACATAGTCCTTATCAGCCATATTGAAATTCCATTAAGTGAGAGTGAAATTGGTAACTGTGTCTTCATCATGATTATTTTTGGTATGACATAGGATCTCAAAAATTTGTGTTATTAAGCAAATGGGAAGTTTTGTTATATTATCCATAGGTTGTTGAGAAAGAAAGAAAAAATTAAAATTTGATGGAATCAAATTAATCAGTAATGTTGATAAATATGTATAAAATTAAAAGTTATGTTTGCTAATGTAACCACTTCGATATAATTAAAATATCCTCTAACTATATAAAGGATGTTACCTTGCATGACTTTAAAACAAGACAAAATTAAAACCTTATTTATGCGCCATGGCCATGACGACTTGATAAAATAAAACATCCATGAATGCTCAATTTAAAACTTCTTTAACTTTAGCAAAATACGAGGTACAATATATTAGCTTTCATTAGTTAAAGCTTTACAAAATACGAGAAGTTACAGCTAATCTTCCTAAGGAAAGAAGATAAGATCCATTGGAATGAATACTAATCAATCTCTTTTCATCAATCGGTACCAAGAGAAGATAAATCGCTTGGAATAACTCAAAACTATATCGAAGGTCGGGAAATCTGCTCGAAGGTATGCTATTAGACGATTAGGTAACTCAACCAAGGTTATGAAATTGTTAGTTGAAGTTGTAATGAGAAACATCATATAGTTGGGTAACTCAAATCAACGATAGGCTTTACAACAGTAGAGATACACTATTTTCCAAAAATTTAGTATCCCTTGGTCGTGATGCTAGGGTAGGTCACAACTTATTTTAAATATTCTCTTATCCAATACCAGTGTCACGACTCATGGAACTAAATTGTGATGCTTTTTTCTGCATAAGACATTTAACTTTTGAAGAAAAGTGTCATAATTTTCTACACTTTTAATCAATGCTCACGGAATCAATTCTTTTTCTAGTAAATTGTCATAAATTTTGCTCAAATTACTAGATAATTTGACAAAAATTTTAAAAAGGCCTATTCAAATTAATAGATAATTCAAGGAAATTATATCGGCATATTCAAATTACTATATAATTTAGGAAAATTATTTCGGCATATTCATTCTATATAAAGGCCACTTAGCTTTAGCTCTATTCGGGTAGTTATATAGCCAAGCTAACTATTTCACAAATTATTTCATTATGTCTTGTTGTGAAGAATTACAAAGGTTTTGATTATATCTTTCGAATAATGGACGTGTTAGACATCTAAAAAATGGTCATTATTCAAATGCATGCTTAAAAACTCATGTGACACATGCATTTGAATACTAGACCATTTAAATCTGTATAATATGTGCATTCTTCACATGACATGACTGTGAAGCATTGGTACAGTATTCAAATGCATTTGGGAATGCTTTTTAGACCATCCATCACATACCAGACATATACTTATGAAGCATAAGTATATGTTTTGGATCTATGTGGATATGTCTTCACTTTTTAATTATTAATTATGAAAGCTTAATTATTTCTTCTTGGGTGACTTAACATAATGGTATAGTATTCATATAGAAAGTAGAGGCGAGAACACGATGGTCTAAGGCCAACCACATACTGTTTGTATCGCCTTTTTAATTGATAAGGGATACACAATGGTGCAGTATTCAAATGCGTATATAAAAGTAGAAGAATAAGCAGCAGAATTGGTTGAGGGCTCGCCCACTAATTGCAATAACCTGTTAGATGGGGACTCTCCATTTTGCGTACAATGGCTGCCTCACATATTACATCATTCTCCACGGTCATGAGCACAACGGTTGTGAGGAGGTAGAGATTTTATAAGGTACACATACTTTGAGCAATTTTTCTTGTGTTAATTTTGTAAGATTCATGTTCTTGTAAATTTTGGAAGTTCAATATTTGTGTTAAATGACATTAAATTTCATATATTACTATTAAATTAATTCCTTTCAAGGCACTCGACGGTAGGGAATGCTCTCACTATAGTAGAATTTTCAATTATCTTTTTTTAATATATTAATTATCAAATAGAACTTTCAAGTATCAAAACCAATACAAATTATCAAAACCAATATAATAGAATAAATCTGGTGCATGTCAAACCCTAAAGACTAAAAAGTTTCAAGTACAAACTCTTAAAGGCTAATACAAAGACAAACTCTGAAAATTGAAAATCCTATACAAAGAATAAAAAGTTAAACAATAACTATATTTAGAATCCAATACAACAAAATTAATATCCTCCATGACAGCTTGCTCATGCATAAGCATAAGGTTTGCCCTAGAAGATTTTCAATATTTGATGAATGAAGATTCATCACATATTGAAAATCCCAAGTGCAGACCTTATTATAAGATTTAAAGGTAGGAAATCCTCTTTTGGCCAACTGCAATGTGAGAGACTGATAGTATGGTAGAGAAGAAAGCCAGTTACCTCATGTTATGCCCAAATATACAATTCCTTAAATCCTCCATGGCAGCATGGTGCCACATTCATGCATAAGGAATTGTATATTTGGAACATATCTTGAAGTAGAAAGTGTCCCTCTAAATTGATGGTGGCACATATGGAACTTATCAATTATTTATGAATACAAACTGATGAATTGAAGGAGAAGCGTGATGAAATACATTGAATGAATCTAGGGGTTTTGATGGTTTATATATAAGAGATGGTTAGGGTTCCTTAAAGAACGATGTCATCTTTTGGTATTTTCTGCTACTTATGACATGGACAATTTGCTAATTTCACCAGATTTATATTTATTTTTTAAACTATAAAAAAATTGCCTTTTATAAGGAGGTTATTCTTCAAATATGGAAACTTTTCTGGGTTGTTCTTACAAATTTTCTTGGATTAAATGAGTTTGTTGGTAGGGAGTTTTTATTTTTAGTTAGGAGCAATTATTTTTTGTCTTGAACTATATAGTTTGTAGCTAGTTCTTTTATTATTATTATTATTATTATCTCAATTACTTCTCTCAAAACTTTCTACACACTTCTCTTTCCATGAAGAGATCTATTCAAAGTTTCCTTCAAAAGGGGAACAATTAATAGGATTCAATCATATTCTCCTTACAATCATGCATTAAT
>CATIWF010160177.1:0-23098 GCA_949630135.1 Balakata baccata
ACACACTAAGTCTATGTTGGCCAAAATTATCAGCTTAGCCCTTGCACTTAGTTTATTTTCCACTGTGCAAGGCCATAGAACTTGGTCTTGTAATCTATTCCTACAATTTGTTGTCAACTGTATGATATAGATTTTTTACTCAAGAGTCTCAGAATCCTGTAGTTTTTTTTTCAGCCCTGATCTTATTCATTGATCTGATGGTGAATGATGTGGCTATATATTCTAGAGATCAATGGACTTGACATATGTGGCTTAGGAGGAGCTACTCTTTGGTTAATCTACGACTTGAAATCTTGAATATTAGGATTTCTAATTCCGTGCATCTAATATAACAATGGATAGACCATCTCTGGCATATCTTGCTATTGTTGCCATTTTTTTCCAAGTAAAAAAACAATACTCTTTGCATACGGCTTGCTTTGATGAATGGGATAAAGATCTGACCTTTATTTCTCTGTCTGTCCAATACCATATGTGTGTGTGTGTAGTTTTTTTATTGGTGTATTTCATCTACTTATTTCATTCTGTTGGGTGGGTTTATAGGTATGGGTCTGCAACCCTGCATTACACGATCATGACTCATGATGCGGCTATAAAAAATTATTATGTTTTTCTTTAAGGAACACTGCCATTTTTCTTAAATTGTGTTAGATTTATTTATAGAACTTAGGAAGAATGGCAAAAAAAAAAAAAAAACTTGCTGGATAAAAACCATCGACCAGACAACCACACAAATTCACATAGATGATTGCGTCATTCATTATTGATGGTTGGGGACTGCTTATGATTTTAAGAGATGGTCTTGCATCCTTCCACAACTCATCCTTGTACCTATATGGGTTCCATTTGCTGAACTACAACTTTTGTTTTTTGATTTTATTTTCTTTATATTGATATAATCAATTATTTTGTCTTTAATATGGTCTGTATCTCACTCATGAGTATTATGACTTGCAGATAGCAGAGTACAGAAGTTACAAACCAGAAAGTGAAGAAGATTATAGTAATATGTACTGGAGGAGAACCGAGGATATGGATGGGGAAGATGGTGAACTATCGTGGTTTAATGCTGGTGTGAGGGTTGGCCTGGGAATTGGCCTTGGCATATGCCTTGGAATTGGTATTGGAGTTGGTTTGCTGGTGCGTACATACCAATCAACTACTCAAAATTTCAAAAGACGCCTTTTGTGATTCATATTCGGTCTTTCCTGAATTTCTATACTCTCACCCTCCAAATCCAAAGGCGCCTAACTTTCACAATGCATACATAATTGGTCTCCGACGACAAGATTTTGACTGAGTGAGTTCTCTGTGTAGCTGACTGCCATTTGGTTTTTATGTTTTCTGATGTAATATGGTGTTTTACTAGGATTAGAAGCGTGTGACAAATAGTAAGATTCTGCAAGCGGGAAGGGATTTCAGTGCTTAGTTATTAACAATCATGTCAAGGTTATACATATGTAAGTATGACTTATATTTCCCTGTAGATGTCCTTTAGTTTTCAAGAATATAAAGGCTGCATACGGGCTCCTTGTGTTAAAATAAGTCCTTTATTAGCAGTACCTTCCATTTAAGATTCAAACGGGCATTCACATGGCTGTCTTAGATGATCATAAGAGCAAGGATGGAAAACTAGTAGACTTTCATCGAATTCTCACAAGCCTTCATTGCCTTTGCTTTGCTTTTTAAGAGATCATCACTTATCTGTCCTGCCAATTAAATGGGTATGTTATATAAGCTTAATCTGAGCAAAAATGGAGCTAATGTTATGGGTAGTTAACTAATTAGTGTACTTCAAACGTATTGTATAAATTATCCGCACACGAGCATATATGGTAGGTAATCTAGGGGGTGTGATATGAACAGAATCTGAGTGATTTAATTTTACTGAATTCATGGATTCTTTGCACGGATATCCGGGAATGAGAAGATACATTACTTATCCGCATACGAGCATATATGGTAGGTAATCTAGGGGGTGTGATATGAACAGAATCTGAGTGATTTAATTTTACTGAATTCATGGATTCCTTGCACGGATATCCGGGAAAAGAGAAGATACATTACAAGGCTCCCCTTCGAATAGCACAAAGAAGTTGCAATTCTATTATTTGCTGATAGCTATAGTTTGTGAAACTAACACCATGATATTATCCGCTTGCTGACTCACGGTGAGAAGGGCAGTACAGGCGACTCTAGTTGATCTCTATTTCCATCGCAATAACTCCCAAAAGGTAGGAAACTAGGTAGTAGAAGGCACTAAGCCGATTGGCTGTGGAGCCGCCACAGCTCCATGATGCCCATTTGTTGCTTGTTGATGTTTATTGTCAGATCCCCAAAATGAGGCAGCCTTGACATCATCTTGAGCCATTAATCTTGAGAACTCTTCATGATCATACTCCAATATGGCTTCCTCTCCAAACTTGGCTGGCAGATTTTGATCGTCGAAATATGATCTCATAAGCTCTACTTTATGCTATCAATGTTCTTCGGATACACAGACTTCACCTTTAGGAACGTTTTGGGATCCAAGAAATACTTGACAATCTGCATGGAGGATCCAATACCGAAGAGAGCACTCAAAATGTAAGGAGAAAATTCCTTGCCTATTGGTCCAGAATATGCACCATCTTTGTCGCTTGAAAGAAATTGCCAACTCCACCAAGTCAAGAATTGATTCCAAACGCTAATGCTCTCCTGCCTCGGTTTTGATGCAAAAGCCTTTTCTTTTTCTCTGAGGCGAGGGAAGCGAATACAAATTTGGAGCCTAACCATCTTTGTCTACAACTAAAACTTGCTCAATAGTATTGAACGAATACCAAAATCTATGCCCAAGATTATTCCCACAAAATTTGTTCCAGTACCTATTAGTGCATATCACCACATACAAATTGATGACAATAAGAACATCAAACTCAAATATTGAATTCAATAAGAGTTGTAGGAAATCAGAAGTAACTGAACAGAGACGCAAATGGCAAAAACAAAACGAAACAGATGCAACCACTAGCCAACGCATTGCGAATCCGCGCATTTAACCTCTATATATCCCCACACGGAAGCAGTATTTTATTATACTTCATTAAATTTATTATTTATTTTACATTAAGGTCTAGAAATATCCCAGGTCGAAAAATAAGTATTAAATTTAAAATATTTTATTAAAATTTCATTTCTTATTAAATAAATTGATTCAGTTGAAATAATTAATCAGTAATAATAAGTAACAGAATTTCAAAAAAAAAATTGTTACCACGTAATTCAAAGTATCGGGTCAACTGATTAACCGGGAGAATAATAAAAATAACACCTAGAAGAAATTTAGCGAATTACAATGGAAAGAAAGCAGACCCCAGATCCAGGTGGATTCGAACCACCAACCTCCCAAGCCAAGTCAACCTGGGCACTCTTACCACATTGAGCTAATAGATCTACGTCAAAGAGGAGGCCCCTACTCGCGCTTTAGGTTCAAACCTACATAATTCATTTTTACCCTCTTATTCACATTATATTATTTATTGTGTTCGTATATACTCTCTTGGATATAGTCGCATGAATTACGAATTCACCCATTATAACGATTGCATTATATATCTGCAATTTTTTATTTACATATATCAGCAATTATTATCCAGTACTTAAATAATTATTAAACGAACTAATAAGAATATAATTTAAGAATATAAACAATAAGAAAATAATATAAATATTGAAAGAAAAATTTAATAACATTTCACATAAACACAGCAATCCAATATCAAAATGCTTAATTCGCATCTACGTTCCAACTGCAGCTTAGAAGATTTCAATTTTTATAGATGCTATTAGAAGACAGGCTAAAAACCTAAAGTTCCAAGAAGTTGCGTTCTTTCGTACACATTCATCGTATTGCAAGCGTCAGCTTGCAACTGGGTCTCTAATTTCTGTCTCGCAATATTTCATCTTAAAAGGAGAGCGAATTAACTAAAAATAAAAAATACCAAGTACCTCAAACAATTTTCTAAGGGAAAAAAAAATAGCTCATCATTAATTAAAAAAACAAAAAAAAAGACACTAGAACATCCAATTAAATTATCAGAAACTATAGCCGAAAACCAGATTGGCCTGGAATAAAGCACAATTATGAACCCAAATTTGCGGACATATACATTAAAACCGCAGCTATATTAACAGAATGGACACCCACCATTTAGATCTTACGTTACGCCTATCAAAACTGTCCACAAACATAAACAACCTTAATTTATTGTATTTTTTTTATATAAAAAAAATAATTATAAACTAAAATCTTGATTCAAGTTGACTTGCTAGTCGCTAAAAGATTGAAACTCGGCAGACCTTCATCTAAATGGGATGCGGGTGTTGCGGGGGTGTTACGATGGACAAGAAAGGAAGAGGAGAGTGAATCAATAACTATTCTTTTATAGACGGAAAACCAAAAAAAAACTTACAATGTACCAGGTACTGTCAATGCAACAAAATCCATCCGCAACTTGAAAATCATCAGCTAACTCGAATGAGAACTGCAGAAATCAAGATTCTGTGTCCGCTACGTTTTGTCCTGCTCTATCCATAACACTAGCAAAGACCAGTAAAAACGCTACTTCCTACCCCGTCACATTTTTTACCATGATGAGTAGTTAGAAAAAGGAAGCAATAACTAACAACGCAGGAGTACAAGCAAGCTGAAAGATTGTAAAATACCTCTGAAAATCCATGTATCACTTAATGGGAGACATGCGGCGCTCATAGCACATGCAAAGAAAATTTGAAACAATCAATGGCTCAAGTATATCTTTATTCAATCATAAGAAATGTAAATTAAAACTGCCGGTAAAACATATATGGAACCTCGATTGTATACAGATGCAAAATTATATTAAAAACATGAATTTCTGGAGTGCAACTGACGCTTCACTAAACACTGGACACGAAACAATTATGATCAAAATAAAGTTATGAACACAGGAAGGTACTCCGTTGTAAAATTGATGTGTCCATCAGCGGACCATTTCCTGTAGTGAGCCATTAAATTTGCTGTAGTGGATTGTCCATCACATGTTGGAAGACTTTACATCACAGTCGCAAAAGATTACGTAACGGCGACTTGGAGTACAATCAATAAAGCAGTACTATCGTTAACAACACCCCAGCAACTGAATTTCAGCAATCGATGTAACAAGGCAAACAACGATCAATAGATGAAGAGTTAGTAGCTTTGGTAGTGCAAGGGGGAACACAGGGACAGAGAACGCAACCATAGTGCTGATTGATCAAGTACCGTTTCTGCATATACATTTAGAGAACGAAGTCAATAATGAGCAAGATAAATTCAAAGAAATCAGGATATGAACTCCAAATACCATACAGAAACCCACAAGAACGCCAACTTACTATCTAAAATTTGGAAAACCGCCTTTGCCTCAGCGGCGACAAAACTAAAAATCAACTGGCCAGGAACTCGAAGTCAGCAACAAGGGCATGGGGCACGTACTGCATAAAAAATAAATTCAGTTATGCACTTAATCAACAAACGAATAAATAGGCATGCTGCAACATGCCAACATCCGTAACAAAACCCCATGAGAGTTCTTATCAAATCCTCACCTCTCAAACTTTTAACACCATGGGATAGAAGCAGCTAGCAGAAACCAACCAGACGGAGATTTGCCTCACAAGAAATAGCAAAGCAGAGGTACCCATCAGCTTCAAACGGATCTCCAGCAAAAAATAAGTTGTCGCAACTGGACTCTGGTTCACTCATCACTACATGGAGCAAACGTACACTACTCTAGGAGTGGCAAGCACTGCTGTTACAAAAGATACAATCTTGACCTCACAACAAAGATGATCCGCCTCTCCATGATCATTACCATGTAATTCAACGAGAAATACAACTACAGAAACCCATCACCCATTTTACTCGCTAAGGACCAACTGGTCCATACTATGAACATTCATATAGACACAATCCGTATAGTTAAGGCAAATAACATAAATAATTCATACGCATAATAGTATATCAAAAAGAAAGCAAAATTTGAACATAAGTTAATGGTAGGAAGCTGGATTTAGAAATTTTCATTTGCCTGTTGGTTGCTCAAGTCAATATATGCATTATATCTAAGCCAGTAAAGAGTCGAATTTTGATTTTAAAGTACAGCTTAGCATCTGTCCCAAGTTTACTGACTAATTTGATGAGCCCAATTACCTTCGTTCAATCTTCATTAAAGATTGGTAAAATATAAATTGACATTTGAACATAATGGTTTTCCCCCTTGAAGAGTCTAACTAAAATGTTTGATTCTTAAGAAATGATGTCAAAATAGTCAAAATAAACTCTAATAAAAATAAAATTTACAGTAGCTCATATCGTACTGCATTAAATTATACTGGTGGTAGTGATGTCCAGACATACCGTCATAAATATAACATTTTTTGCAGCTTTACTATCTGGCGTAAAGAAAACTTCTAGATGATGAAAATCAGTTCTACATAATTTATAATGTAATTTCACCAGATATAATTTGAAATAAATTTTAAAAAGGTCGATAGGTTGAATGGATACAATTTAACCAAATATATCATAATTTAAGATAAATTTCAAAAAAGTAAGTAGTTTCTTTACGCTGATTCAGTGAAGATGTGCGGTGCAGGAGATGCCACAAATTGGCTTCGACTTTAATTTCGTGTAGCAGTGAAAGCATATAAATTGAAATATATATCTACTATTGATATGAAGATGATATGGAAGTGTTATACCTTTGGCGGTCGAATTCATGAAGAAACATTCGGATTCCTGCATAGATGTTCCTATGTTTGCTTTGGTTGCCGGCGAGGTTTGTTTTGTAAACCGCCCAGAATAGGGAGAAAAAATAGAGTAGAAAGACGGAGAGCAACACAGGCGAGGGGGGAGAGCCGGGCAAAAATAAGCAAATACTGACCCCGTGCCATCTCCCCCCTCAAAACACACAAAATAAATTTTATTGAAGTTTTTGACCTGCCATGCAAGCGCACCTGTCATGGCAAAGGTCGGATGACAAACAGCACCAGCAATCAACACCAATCTAACCACAAATCTCCTCATCGACTTCTCTAAACCATTCATCACCCTACTTCTACATACGTTACTTTTCACCGCTGAAAACCACCGCATAACATATTAAACAAATTATGCATAAATAAACAAACCCTTTTGCCGCCTAATAATCTTCGCAACGGTCAGCATCATATAACCACCATCACAATATTAGAAGGCATTGATTATCCAGAGAACACAGTATGATCCACGATCACAACCCATCCTCCGCCATCTCAGCCGCACCAGCTCAACCATCTGTTTAACGCATACCAAAAATTGAATATTAGATATCAAAACAGATCAACACATACTCAATCGACTCTGAACGCATAACAAAAATCGAATATAATATATCAACAGATCTAATCGAATATAAAGACACCAACAGATCCAACCAGGTCAAAACCACCAAAAAGAGTTCAAACGGTTTCAAAACAATACCTCAGCTGACTGGATCTGAACGTCGGAATCCATAAGTCGATCTACTCGAAGGCAAAGTGGTATCACCTGCATATACAAGGAAGAACTGAATAAGTATAACAATACATAATACTAACCTTTCAAACAAAACCAGAAAAATCTGAGATCTATGGATAAACTGAAAACGAAATCCAAAAATATATGTACCATTATAGATCTAGCCAATTCAGCTCACGGAGCTACATAATTCGCAGAACTGAAACACAGACGCGACGATGTAACGAGAGGCAACGAAGCTTCAGCCACCAACTGCTCCTGAAACATAAACGGACTAAGGCCATGTTTAGGAGGTAGATCGTTCATCGATCTACTCGAATTTGAGAATTGAAATAGACGAGCAAACAACGAATCTGAGAAAATAGGGCGGGAGAGGAGCCATAAATAGGAAAACCACTACGCCGCCTTGAAGGAGAGACTTGCTTGAAAATGGAAGAGAGAAACCTAATTATAGAGGGAACCATAGATCCGACGGCTGTGATAAATTGATTTTGTGGACTGATCTACGGTTTGATTTGGGCGATATTTTCTATATACAGTTGTGTTTGTCGGTTAATTATAAAGGAAGAAGCCAATATGCGGCTCTCATTAGGTGGGAAGGTTCTGGATTTGTTGTGACCCGTTCAGATTTTTTTTTTCAAGCCACGTGTGTTTATGACTGATTAATTGCGGTGCATAATTGATTTTTGACACGCATGGAAAAATTAGTAACTTTTCATGTTTGAAAAATACTTTGGTCATATATTATAATATGATATAATTCAATAATAATTTTTAAATATTTAAAAAATATACTATTTATTTTCTATAATATAAATTTTTTCTAAAATTTAAAAAATAAAATAATGTATTATTAAAAAAAATTTTCTTAGAAAGTTTAATAAATTAAATTTATAATAAATGATAGTGCAATATATCAAAATTTTAAAAATAAATAATATAATTTTTAAAATTTAAAAGTATTAATGTATTAAGTCAAATTATAAATAACAAATTATATTTTTTTTTTAGTATGAGACATACTAGTATGTCATTTCAAATTATAGAAGATAAATTGTAATTTTTTCTAAAATGAATTACAGTACCAAAATTTTGCATATATATCAAATTAATACTATAATTTTTTTTATTAAATTGATACTAAAATTTTAGAGTTAGTTTAAAATTATGGTACTAAATATTTTTTCTATTAATTTATACTAATGTAGATACCGGATTTACTAATATAGATACTGAATTTGCTGATGTAACTGCTGAATTTACTGATATAAATGCCAAAAAAATTTTGGATATCATAATCTAAAATTCAATTTTAAAATTTTAATACTAATATAAAATAAAATTTTAATACCGATTTAATACACATATAAAAATTTTAATTAAAAAAAAAACATTTTACCCCTGATGAGCCAAAGAAAATGGTTTGTTTGGTAACCATTGAATTCGCATTCCATCTAGGATTTTGATTGCACATGTTCGACAATTATAAACCAAATTCTAAATAGGTTCTAAGTTGATAAATTTTTAAGAATAAATTATTGATAACTCTTTCATGATTAAATAAATTATATTTTAAAAAGATATAATTTATTTAATTTTTAAAATATAAAACATTTATTGGGAAAAAAAAAATGTATAGAGCCAAAATTTGCAAAATACGGCAAAGTTAATATCATATGCGCAACAAAAACGATATTTCGTTTTCTAATAGGTCGTACGCAGATAGCAGGGGAAGCTAAAATTCATAATCGCTATGACCGCCCAACTTAATATACAGGGCTGAAATAGGAAGAAATTTACTATTTTGCTACATATGGTATGTTTTTTAATTTATGAAACTTCTTTATATTGATTTGATGAGTTGACAACCCTTCTCCACCCTCCAATCCATAGATGTTATTCTGTTTTCTTCATTAATTTGCAATTTGCATCAATGGCTCTGTGCACAGAATTCCCCATCAAAGAGGCAAAATTTGCTGAAAAGAGATAAAGAGTTCAGAACTTGCATGATTCTTGACAGGCAAAAGATTTCAAGTCACTCCACCCACTCTTTGCTTTTTAGATGCCAACTCCATAGAATCTATCTCCCATGTGTGGTTGTGCTTATATTCCATACATTTTCTCACTTTACTTCTCCTTCCATCCATCCATTCTCTGCAATACATCATCATGAATTGTAAAATCACCTACTTGATCATCATGAATTAAATGGAAAAATATTGGTTTAAACATTACTTTCAAGCAATAAACTGAATAGTTAAGGAAGATATATGTATATATCAAAAGCAATCAAGGCTTGGAACTCAAGTCCTTTGAAGCCTCTGTCATTGCTTGGATTAGAATCAAAGCAATCAAAGTGAGTACACTATTCACTGAGAGAGAGAGAGAGAAAGAAAGATAACGTTCAAGTTAACCTTTCAAGTGTAAAAATTCAAAATTCCATTCCATTTCTCTGGACTTCCCACCTTACGCAACTATGAAAGAACACTCCCAACAAGAAAGGAAAAAAGAAAAAAATGGGGAAAACACATCTTATCCATGAGCAAGGTATTTAAAACACAACGTGAAGGTGTTCTACAATTTTTTTTGAGTGAAGGGACTTTGGTTCAAGCTGAGAGGTGAAACATGGCGAAAAGATCAGATTTCGCTCAGAAGCTGTTAGATGATCTCCGCTTGCGCAAGGAACAAATGGTTGCATCTCAGAGCTCAAAAAGTTCAAAGTCAATAGCAGCAGGTAAATATGCAATTTGATGAAATTCAATAGCAACTAAGATTTCATAATCATGCTGAACTTTCTTTTCTGCAAATGTTGATACTTATTCAATTACTTCAAGCAATTCTAAAAGTGCACTGCCAAAACATAATATGAATTATGAATATTAGATACTTCAAATTAACACAGCCACCTTCATGGCTTTCATGTTCACTTGAAAATATAATTATAATTGTCTATCATGACAGAAATAGGTTCCAACAAAATATACAACAGCTTCATGTGGATTAGAGATAACACTATATTCTGCAGAAGCTAGGAGAAAGAGGAAAGTTGTGAAAATGTAGAAAGGGGGGAAAACAAACAAATAAACAAATATACAGAAAACACCAACAAAGAAAATCAAATCATTCAGAATTTAAGCCAAATGACAGATTGCAGAGCAGCTGTATGAATAGAGGCAAGTCCTTCTATAAACAACTTGATTAAAATAAAACCTTAGAAGAAGATTATCTCAAATTGGAGAGAGGTTTTCACAAAGACAAACCTTCCAACTGTCTACATGTGTGCTGTGTATAAGCATGATAAAAAATTTAATGAACTTTGATTAGCCTGAAGAATCCTTATTTTCTTCATGTGCTGTGTCTATGCAGATGCATATTCTCATTCCAAGCAAGCTTATAGAGGATCCAGAGAAATGAGAACACATCAAAATGTAAGTTATCATGGCTGAAACTGGTGACAGTTGAAGCAGATCTCACAAACTTCAGTTACTTAATTTGCTTCATTTCTGCAGACTGGCTTAAAAACTGGGAGAACACACATTCACAGTAGGTCCGCTGGAGGCAATAAATCAGTCTCCATTGGAGAAGGTTCAAAAGAGATTGTTCCTTCTGGAAGAGGTCGAAGCCCAGAACAATTAGATCTGTCCATGGTACTGGCTTTTGCCCTTGAAAATGGAGGAAAACTCTCAAGAATGGATTCTTCAAGCAATAGTTCAATGATAGGCTTCCTGAATCAAATTGGCAGAAGACCGGTGGAGATGAGAAAGATGGAAAGAAGCAGCATTAATATGCAAAACACATCAACTAGCCGCTTCCCTACCCTGTCTCATCTTCATATCAAAGAAATAGCAAAAGGGGCACAAAAGTTAAACCAGATCCTTAGAGCTTGCTCTAATGGCCTAAACTTTGATAGATATTCAGTCGAAATTGGAAAAGAATTATTGAAAGGGGCCATGGATTTAGAAGAGTCACTGAGGATGCTAGTAAACCTTCAAGAAGCCTCAGAGTACATGATTAGCCCCCAAAGCAAAGCTCAGATCACATTGCTGGATGATGATGAAGATGAAGGAGAAAACATGGACAAACCAGCAAAGAATACGCAACTTAGTAGGCCAATGTTCTCATTTGACAAGCCTTCAAGAAATTCTCATTACATCCAGGAAGCTGCAAGGAACGATCTCAAGCAAAGGCTAATGGCCCTGACTTACCAACCGGAAACTACAAAATTCACCAATGATAGACAGAATTTAAGCACCTCAAATTCAGCTTCACACAGGCGATCAAATAGCTACAGCCCAAGCATGCAAAATGTTGCAGCACTCTCAGAACCAAAGAATCACACAAGTTCATCAAAATCCAAACCAGAAAAGGGGAGAATTCCTAATGTGATTGCAAAATTAATGGGGTTAGAAGAACTTCCGGAAATTGATGATTCGAAACACACAACAAAGAAAGAGTCCACTCACAAGGAAAAAACTGAACGAACAGTTACAAAGAAAACTGCAGAGAGAAGCACTACAAGAGAGCGGCATACAAAAGATTCTGGGAATTTGGTGTCCACAGTCAACAAACAGAAACAGATACTACCCAACCAAATTCAAGTTAACCTAACAAGTCCCCATGCTAGCTTTGATGGGATTACCCATGATGGAAAACCACCTCAGAAAGATGTCGATGGGATAAAACTAATGAGAAGCTCAAATAAGGTCAATAGGAAAACAGACAAGCATCAAAATAACACTGACCAACCAAGCCCAAACATAGGAAGTAGAAAGGATATTCAGAGGAAAGAGAGAAAGCTGGATAATGCAATACTGAAGGAAGAAAAAGGAGAAACCAAAGAACTAATCCTAAAGCATCAGCCACAACAAATGACACCACAAACACAA
Organism: Balakata baccata; assembly: GCA_949630135.1. Classification (NCBI taxonomy): domain Eukaryota; kingdom Viridiplantae; phylum Streptophyta; class Magnoliopsida; order Malpighiales; family Euphorbiaceae; genus Balakata; species Balakata baccata. The sequence continues at coordinate 12,445 of CATIWF010160177.1, forward strand.
ATGGGATATGAGATTGCAACTACCCCAAAAGGGCAAACAGAACGCAATCTGACCATGCTTAAAACAGAAAAGATAGATGCACACAAGCAGTCATCCAACAGCCAATCTAAGTCTCCCAGTAATCTTGCATACCAACAGCCTCAGATGCACCAAAATTTTGAGTCACCGAAGCATCATGCAGGAGATAGTGATGAACAAACCGATAAACAGCATATTCAAGTAAGGAGGCAAATAGGAAGCGAATCCAGGAATTCGCAAACACCCACTCAGGACTACCAATGTTTGCCAAGAAAACCATCATATACAAGCCAAATTACATCTACCAATGGAACCTCCATAGATTCAGACAGCAGAATGCCATCCGTGGGCTTACCGAATATGAGGCATCATGAAGATCTAGGCCAAGACAGAAGTTCTCTTGATTTCAATACGAAAATGCAAGATTCAGAGAACAAACACTCAATTCAAAATTCCTCCTCAAGAAATCTCAGTTCTGATGTAATAAAAGAAAAAAGCAGAACCGTTGTTCCAACAGAAATGGAAGAGAAACATGTTCATCTACGAGCTGTACAGAAGGTAAAAGCAACGAAAGCACAGAAAGCTGAGACTCCTCGAAAGATTGATGAACTAGTGACAAGAAGAAGTGCAAATCCTCACAATTTTCCAAGGACACCGAAACATCGGGCTCCTGTGTTGCAAGAACTGAAGCAGAAAAGACACGACAAACTTAGTCGACCCAAGGAACACGAGCAAGTGAGACTCAGCAGGTCCAAAGAAGCAGAGGCGCACATTCTTAAATCCAACAAATCAGGACCAAGTACTGCAAAATCAAACATGTTGGAAGAACTACAGATTCAAGCAGAGCAAGCTTCCAACTTCTGCAGTTCTCCAGCTGACAATGAATGCCAAAAACTTAAAGGACCAGAAATCTTTGCTCCAAATGAACATGTAAGCTTATCTTTACTACAATTCATAACATGTTATTTCATAGAAAATAAAGTTTACTTCAGGAACTTGTACAAGCTACAAGCCCATCATCAGTAACAAATCTTACCTCTAAATCAACAAGCTAATTAAGCCTCTTCTGGGTGATGTGCAGTTGTTGACAGTGATAAATGATCAACAAGCTCAAAAAGGCAATAAGAAACTCATATCTCACAGCACTGAATTGGATTCACTCAATCGTAAGTAGAACTGTGCATTTAATTGATTTATGAATACTTTTATCCCTGTCACAGACAGCTGAGCGAAAAATGAGAAAGAAGTTGGTGATCATTCCATAGTCAATATGCTCCAGTCGTTTGCATCCAATTTTACCTTAAAATTTGACACCTTACTCCTGCTAAAAGTCTAAAACTAACTTACATGATTCCCAAAGAAAATAAGAAAAAGTCATTTATTTCCAAAGTTCATTACTGGATTTTTGCAGGAACCTACGGAGAAAGGATATATGTGACGTGCCCCTCGCAACTGGAGAACCAAAAAGTATATGTATTGGAAACACCAGAACCACTAACAGAAAGAGAAGATCACCTCAAGCAAACCCTGATAAAAAGTCAAGTATTTCTTAACACGGCGGAGGCACTTTTCAAACTCAATATTCCTTTTGACATTCTCCATGCCGGCAGTAATGATTGTCATTACGAAGGAAGCAAGCTTCTATTAGACTGTGGCTACGAAGTAATGAAGAGAAAAGGAAAAAGGAGAGAACTCAGCCTTCATCATTTCATTAAGATTTCTCTCACTTCTCTGAAAGTAAGATCCTTGGATGACTTGATTAGGCAATTGCATAAAGATTTTGAGAAGTTAAAATTCTATGGTAGAAATGAAAAAATGGAATGTGTTGTTGAAGACTACCTGCCTAAAATGCTTGAGATTGATGTCTACAATGAAGATGCAGATGTGAATTGCATGTGGGACTTTGGATGGCACAAGATGATGTTTATGTCTCTTGAGAGAGATGACATGATAAGGGATGTGGAGAAGCATGTGCTTAATGGACTTCTAGATGAGGTTACCAGAGATCTTATTGTGTTTTGATCTATATGATATTTAAGGACAGATAGTTTTACATTCTGATGCACAAGGAAAAAGAATTTTCTGTGGGTTATCTGGTTTCATCCATGTTCAATCAATTGTACTGCCTCTTTTTTTTATTATTTTTTTCTGCTCAACTGCAATACTTATTGTAGATTTTTTACTCATACTTGAGTTTAATCAGTTGAATTCCAAAATGGTACTTCAACCAAGATCTCCAAACAATTTGAAACAGAAAAACAATGAAAGAAATCAACATATTACCTTTAAAACTGTAATAATCAACAGAAACAGAAATGCTAATAGTTTAAAATGGATATAACATCATCACTAATGAATTCAAAAACTGATTTCCCCAAAAAATGTGACAATGGTGCTAGGTTCAATTGATATTTAATCTCAACAAAATGTCAAGCTTTGATGCGATAACCTTCTTCTGGTGCTCTAATCAGAATTTTATAATTCATCAACAATCATGTAATGTAAACCATCAAATATTGGTTCGTTTTTGGAAATAAAATTTTGATTTATCCAATAAAATAAAGATTCAAGTGTAAGTTACCTTTCTTGTGGTGGAGAGCATATTTAAAAACGAAACCAAAACACATGATCGACCACATCATCAGTGAAGCATACCTGTTCAGCATCCACCATCTCGGAGCATCTCTTCGATAAGTCACTTGATGCCTGTTTTTCCAGCGCTTTACATTTTCTCAGACTCACACTGATGATTTGAACTGTTAGGCATTTTTATATTTAAGAGGGCTACGCGAGCGTGTCAAGTGACACGCCCGTGTTGGCATGCTCGGGTGAAGGGCTGTGCACGAGCATGTCAAGAGACACGCCCGTGTCAGCCTTTAGGGCTAAAAAAGTTAGTCTCTGCATACATTATGTTAATCTACACGTCTGTGCTAGTATCAAGTGATTTGCTCCTAATTGCAAGTATTGCAAGCGTGACACTATAGCACGCTCGCAATATTGAATAAGATACATCTTTGTCACTAGCGTGGTAACACTTGCCATTCTAACTTTTAGTTGAAAGTTCCTTTTAGTATAGAATTTTATCCAGTTCTATTAAAAACAATATGATTAAACTAAAAAATAATAAAATCAATTATTTTAATTCTTTTATGAGTCTATGTGTTTTATACTATAAAAACAAAACAGATTAGTATTAAAAAAATTATAAACATTACAAGTTATCAGTATTTACTATATTCACAAAAACCGCTAAGATTAGATATCACAATTTAAAAAAGCTCTTTGTACTTTCGTTGCATCCTAAAAAGAGAACAAATTCGCTGCAATTTGATACACGTTTTGAAATCGTTGATATTTAATATTTTCCGAAATTCACCCCAATAAGAACCCTACATTATCCGATTGGACTTGAAATTTTGAGAAGGAGCTGCCATCGACCGTTTCCAAATAAGTAGAATCGGGACATGTCAGTAACATTTCGAACCATTCATTTTCTTGCATTTAAATTTTTTTAGATACAAAAAGGTGAGCTAAGGCTCACAAGAAACAGAAAAACTAGCGAAAATATGAAACTCCTGCTAGATCATGGTTAAGCCATTGCTGAATTTCTTGAGGTGGGTTCTCTAATGTGTGGCAACCTAAGGCATAGTTGGCTTCGCGGAGAATATGTTTGAAGGAGATGCAATGGAAACAATTAGCGATCTGCTTGAGCTAAATATATCCATATTGCAGTGGTCATGTATCATATTTACCACAGTTAAGTTTTCACATTCAACCTCTATTTGGTTCAGTCCCAATCTGCAAGCGAGTCTCAAACCTTCAAGAATTACTCTTGCTTCAGCCATCTGTATAGGACAAACTCCTATCTTAATAATAAAACCTGAAATCCACCTGCCCCTAAAATCACAAATCAGACCTCCACCTGCTGCAACACCAGACTGAAAGCATACGGATGCATTTGTATTTATTTTGAATAGAGGACTTGAAGGGCACTTCCAACTAACATAGCTCGACACACCATTTACACTATAACTGGTTAGTAATTTATAATAAGCCTCATCCATCACACAAGCTAGATTAATAACTTCCTCACAAGGGTAATAATTGGCTTTGGGATTGCTAGAAAATAGCTTCATTTCTTCATTTCCATAACGCCCAACATCCAACCCCAAATATGGTTGCCCTTTTCGCACCACAAGGAAGCAACTTGCTTTGGCTCATATTACTTATCACCCAAACTTCCACTTCATTAGAACCATTAAAAATACATCCAAGATGATTAGAAGGAATTAAAAGGAACCAAAATTGCACCACAACATAACAATCGAGCAAGGCATGCATAATCGATTTCTCCTGGGAATCACAAATTGAGCAAACAAAAATATCAGAGATATGTCTAGCAATCCTTAGAATTTGTTGGAACTCCACCATTAAGGGTCTGCTAAAAAAACACTTTAATGCCTTGAGCAATTTTCTAATTCCATATTTTCTTCCAAGCAAATTCCCCATTTGTATCCCTATTTCCTGTCAAAAATTTATAAGTTGTTTTGAGAGAGAAAGATGTAACATCCAATAATTAGATCTCGATCGCATGTAACCATAGTCGAGCTCGCCGGTCAGGTCGGAATCTAAATTTGGACCAATAGAAAAATGATAAATTATGAGAGAAAATAAGTATGAATATTAATAATATGAAATTAAAAAATTTGTGGAAGAATTAGGAAAAAAAAATTACCCTATTGACAAAATCTGTATTACTGAAATTGTTGGGAAAAAATATGTAAGAAATAAAAAATTTGTGGACAAAAGGAATTTGCCATAATTAAAAATTAATCAAAATTAATTAAGTTAATGAACTAATAGGAATAATGATTAAGTTAATCTATGGGACCCACAAAGCACTACTTAGTATAAAAGGTCAAAAATTGTGGAAAAAATTGTGGAAAAAATCTATATTCTTTACTCCATCATCTTTTCCATCTTCTTTTCTAGTTGTAGCCGTCCACCTCCTCCCCTAAGCCATAACCCACCATTTGTGATCCTATCGAGCTTCTAAAAGAGAGAAAAAGATAGGTTTAGAGAGAGAAAAGATAAAAAAATTAAAGGGATTTCACCATAAATGGCCAAAGAAGAAGGAAGAAAGGAAAGAAAGAAGAAAAAAAGGAAGATTTTTGGGGAGAATTTCGGCCACCACTAGAGAACCACCAATGTGAGTTTATTCTTCCTAAATTTAACTTTATTGGCAAATTAGTATGAAATATTGAGTTTTATGAATATATATGTGGTCTGAAAATTTTGGGTATAAGTTTGATTACCTAGGATGAAATTAATTAAGTTACAAAGAATCCTATAAGTGTCATGTTGCACATGCACTAGAACAGATTTAGCAAAGTTGACTATAACTTAGATTGTGCTAATTAGATTGACATGAAACCAATTGAAAATTATAGCTAACACATAATGTTAAAAATATTATAAATAATATGAATTGAAATTCGGCTTGCATCTAGGTTAAAAATCGGTTACAAAATCTTGGACTTAAGAGTACTATGAAAATATTGGGCGAAAATAGTTGGAATACTATTTGGTATTTTGGCCATAACTTTTAGTAGAAAATTGGGATTGTATTGATTTTTATTGCAAATTAAAGTTAAAACAATAAGGCAAATATTCCTAGAAAACTATAAAGTCTGAATCCTAGTGGTTATGGGCCGAAATTGGGGCCCAAGCCTAGGGCCAGAGTCTGCCATAAGTTATAAACTTGTATTTTGGTATTTTTCGCATTGTGTGATTAGTATATGTTAATTGTTGGAAATTTTTATTTATGTGAATATGTGGACACATGATATATATGATATACTAAAAAAAAAGCAATAAATTATGATAACGAAAAATATCAAAGCCCGAATATATATAGCTATGAACTAGAATAGTAGATAGTTTGGCATGTCAATCAGGAAAAAAATAGAATGCGGGCAACAAAGTATTATTAAAGCCGGTAATGACACTACTAAAAGAAAACTGATAATGACAATATTAAAAAGGTCGATAATGGCGGTAATGGCTATATTAAAAGGCCGGTAATGACAATATTATAAAAGCCAAGAATAACAATCTTATATTCCTATTAATTAGTTTATACATAGGTATTACGTGCTAGACACAAAAGTAAAATAAAATAAAAAATAATAATAGTAAAAATGATATTAAAAATAAATTAATGGATAATATGAATTTTGTATGAATATAGAATATGAAACAAGGATTTATACATAGTATAAATATATGTAAATGTATATAAACTAATATATAAAATTTTATTTGTGATGTATGTAATATGTAATTGTGGCATGAAAAATTAATTTAGTATGTAGAAATTCTTTTGTGATGTATTAAGCTCACTAAATGTGGCATGTATATATATAAAGTTAATTAGAGTAAGATTTTTGTATACATGATGAACCTATAAGTTTCAAGTGATGAACCCGTAAGTTTTGAGTGATGAATCTGTAAGCTAAAAACGACGCATCTGCTCTTCGTGTGAAATATGACTCATGGATGAACATATGGATTCAAATGAATATTTGATGTTTGTGATTGCATGAAACAATATAATGTGATAATATATAGAATTTTACATGTGATGTATGTAATATAAAAATGTAGTATGTATAAAAATATGTATATATACATGTATGTAAGATTTTTATTTTATAAAGTGCCATTAAGCTAGTAGCTTAGCATGAGTGATTTTTCCTCGCGCAGATCTTGAAGAATTAAAAAATTAGTTTATTGTCAGGAGAAAAAGAGAATCTAATTAAGAAGCAGTTTAAAACATCAAATTATTTTTTTTATATTTTGATAAAGCATTGTAATATATTATCAAAGTTTGTTTTCTTGTAGCACATATTGGAATGTGTAACACATATATTTTGAGTATTATATCACTGTAAATATATGTTTTATTACGAAATACAAGATATAGATTCTGGTGTATAAAAATATATGTACAGATATAACGAATTACACATAATATATGTATACATATAATGACATAATATATGGAATTTTACATGTGATGTATGTAATATAAAAATGTGGCATGTATAAAAATATTTATATGTACATGTACGTAAGATTTTTATCTTATCTTATGAAACACCACTAAGCTAGTAGCGTAGCGCGGATAATTTTCTCTCACGCAGATCTTAAAGAATTAAGAAATTAGGTTATTGTCAGGAGAAAAAGGGAATCTACTTAAGAAACAACTTAAAACATCAAGTTATTTTTTTTATGTTTTGATAAAACATTGTAATATATTATCAAAGTTTGTTTTCATGTAGTACATATTGGAATGTGTAATGTAGATATTTTGAGAACCATACACCGTAAATATATATTTTATTATGAAATACAATATATGAATTTTAGTGTGTAAAAATATATGTACAGATATAACGAATTACATATAATATATGTGTACGTATAATGTGATAATATATGGAATTTTACATGTAATATATGTAATATAAAAATGTGGCATGTATAAAAATATTTATATGTACATGTATGTAAGATTTTTATTTTATAAAGCACCAATAAGCCAGTAGCTTAGTGCAGGTGATTTTTTCTCGCACAGATATTGAAGAATTAAGAAGTTAGATTATCGTCAGGAGAAAAAGTGAATCTACTTAAAAAGCAGCTTAAAATATCAAGTTATTTTTTTTATATTTTGATAAAGCATTATAATATATTATTAAAGTTTGTTTTCGTATAGTACATATTGAAATGTGTAACATATATATTTTAAGTATCATATCACCATAAATATATGTTTTATTACAAAATACAGGATATGGATTTGGATGTGTAAAAATATATGTACAGATATAATGAAAAATATTAAAAGTAGGATTTTAAAAAAAATTAACTTTCTGACGGATTATTTAAAACAGCTAAACAGATAATGCCTACTTAACTTATTATTCTATTTTAGGTAGGGTAAGAGGGTGTTACAAAAGAAGCTGATGATGTTAATCTCTAGAAAATCTTGTCCTCTTCCTAAGCAAAAGATGGAGGAGGGATAACAGCAATCTGAAGCAAAATCCTTTGAGGCAGTGCGTTGTCAAACATTCCCCAATTCCAGGAACCAAAAGCCGTAACAAAGAATGTCACAGGCTTATCAAGTAGATTTTCATCAATACACCTTGTGGCGTGACTTATTAAGCCTCCCTCTAAACTTGGGATCCAGCTATCAGACTAGAATTTCACTTTAGACCCATTGCCGAGAGACCACACTTCATTCTGCTTAATGTTGGTCCAGTTTTTGCAAATGTTTTTCCAAACAATGGGAAAAGTTATATTTAGATGAAATAACCTGAACCCAAAAAGAATTAGGCTTATGATAGATCTCTCATGCAAGCTTCATATGAATAGCCATATTTAGAGTGGATAGATTTCTCAAACCTAAACCACCACTCAGTTTATTCAGTTGCACTTTGTCCCATCGAACCAGGGCCAATTTCTTTTTTTCTTCACTTCTGCCCCAGACAACACTCCTTATTCTTTTCTCAATATCAGAGCAAAGAGTTTTTGGAATCCTAGTGGTTTGCATAGCATAGAGGGGGATAGATCCCAAAACTAATTGTGCTAATGTAATTCTACTTGCTATAGAAATTTGACCAACATTCCAGTGCGCAAGCTTTGCACTAATTTTGTCAAGGATATAACCATAGGCGCTTCTCGTGACTCGCTTACGAAGGATAGGCCCTCCAAGGTATTTACCCAGATCCTGAGTTTCCCTATATCCTAGACCATTACTCAATAGTCTGCAAGTTTGCCTAGGAACATTTTTAGAAAAGAAGGCAACAGTCTTAGAGTTGCTAACTTTTTGCCCCTTTGCCCAAACCAACTGCAAAAAATTTGCAAGACTTTATTGATCATATCGACTTGATGCATATCCGCTTCCGCAAATAAAATCAAATCATCTGCAAAGAACAAATGAGAGAGAGCTGGACCTCTTCGATTAAGATGAATTGGTTTCCAGAGATTAGATCTCACAGCATAATTGATACCATGTGCTAACCGTTCCATACACTACACAAACAAGTATGGGACAACGGGCAGCCTTGTCTAAGCCCGCGGCTTGGTTGAAAAGCATCAGCGACTTCACCATTCCACAAAATTTGCATATGGCTGGTTGTGACACAATTCATGATAACTGAAATAAGAGGTTGAGGGAGGCCTACCTCTTGAAGAGTGACATAGAGGAAGCTCCAACTAATGCGATCGTAAGCTTTCCCTAAATCCACCTTAATGGCCATAAACCCTTTCTTTCCGGTCTTTTTCCTCATAGTGTGAATCACCTCTTGAGTGACCATAATGTTTTCTGTTATTTGTCTCCCGGTACAAAGCTGGTTTGCTGTGGGCCTACAACGGTTGGCATAATGCCTTTTAATCTGTTTGCAATAGTTTTATTGACTGTTTTATAAACTACAATAGGCCAAAAAAAAAAATCTTGTGCAGCTAATTTCACTATTTAGTAAATCATTCAATTAATTAGAAGTCAAGAGAATGGCATTTTGTTTACTGAATCAACATTTTTCTTTTGTTTTGTTTTTGACAGACAAAGCAATGACATTAAGCAGCCTGAACTTGATCCAAAACCCAATCACAGTACTCCACCAGCAAAAATAAACTTTAAACTACCTGATTCAAGAGCAAAATAAGCATCAAAGTCAATAAATATTGAGGAAAAAGCAGATGCGTTATCAAAATTCAAACTACACTAAGATCCCAAAACCCATTACGAAGAATACAGATGAGAATGCATAGCCAATTATATCCATAGTCTAAGAATTGAAAGCAGCAGTTTTAAGTAGCAAAACGTGCCAATCTGGCATCTCCGAACAATTTCCTATATCTTTAACATTTGATTTCGATCGCAATATTTTTCCCTTCCTTCTTCTTAACAATAACATAACTATGTAATAATATTTAGATTTGTATTATTTTTTAAAATTTATTTGAATATTAGAAGTTTATTTTTACATTTGAAATTCAAATTTCCAACTCTTTGCCTCTCTTATCCTTCTAACTTTGGGAGCTTGGAAAATTCTATTTAATTTTTTCTTTTTTCAATCATAATCAATTTTTTAGGGAAAAAAAAAACAATTTTAGCTGGAGCTGTTCCAACATTTGAACAAAGATGGAACATGCATGGTCCCATATGGAGTAATTGCTGTTGAAGAGCTTTTCCTTAAAATTCCTTTAAATCAAAAGCACTTATTTTTCTTTTCCTTTCCTACTTCAAAACTAAGTACAAAAAGGAAAAATGTAAAGAATTATAAATTGTATTGATCAATGAGAATGAGACGAGTAGAAAACTAAAAATATTTGATGGGATTGAAAAGTATACTTTGTTCTCATGTTTTAAAATATTATTAACAGAAATATTATTCAGAGATTGCTTATGAACCAATCAAACTCAATTCTAAAGTAAGTTCACCTTTGTGCTCTTTTCCCTGCGCTAAGTTTACAGCCAGCTGAATATGCTTTACTTGCTCTCTTTGCTTTTGTTCTTTTGTGTTGTGGAAATTTATGTCTCGTTCGAGAAGGGGATTGCCATTTCTTAGCG